>OY744505.1:7583522-7638431 GCA_963556185.1 Pseudopediastrum boryanum
CTGCTAGCACTATCATGGCAAGATCTGGTGGAAAGTGTTAAAACAGCAGTAGCAAGGGCACGTCGGGTCTAGAAGGTGGTGCTGCACCGAAGGGATATGCGTAACATGTCTTGTTTTACAACAAGCCTGGCCCAGTGAACAACTCTGTGGTATGCTAGACCTTGTTTCAAGCAGTGACAGGTGACAAAGAAAACAGTCCTCCAAAGTGGTGGTGACAGCGTGGGTGACAGCCTTGCAGCATAGGCCCGTCTCGCCCGCCGCTGATTGCAGCATGTAGAAGGAAGCTTCCTACCATCAAACTGGCATGCAAAGCACACCAGCTTCTGTTAATACTGAATCCTTGGCAGTGACCTTGAAGCTTATGGTAAGATTGCCAGAAGCAGGGCCCCTCCAGCAGGGGTAGCATCCATGTTGAAAACCACACTTTTTGCTGCCTGTAGCAATGCTCAGCATTGCAGGGATAGCTAATGTGGGGCCTGCTGTGCAGAGCATGCATGACTGCAGCTAGTGACATGGTACTGTAAAGCCAAGGAAAGCTTGCTGATAAATGGGAGAAGTTCCATTCCATGCACCCTAACTCAGGTGACCACAGGGGCGTACCCACTTTTGACCAAAATCTGAAAAGTCAGCTCAAGCACTTTCTCAATGCGGTTGCGGTTGCCACCAATTTAGCACAGCAGGCAATAATTGCATCAACAAGTTCTTTGCAACAGGCTAGACACAGCTGTTATCTCTGCTTGCACTTGAGGAAACAGGAGGTGCAAACATTGGACACTGTGGACATTGGTTCTGCTGCTGCTGTTTGACAGAGGCAAGGGCTTTGGCTTGGGGCAGGGCTGGTTTAAGGTACCAGGGGCTGGACCTATGCAACAGTCACAGCCAGGGTGAATAAATTGTTGCATGTGCTGGCAACCCATGACGGGGGCCCTTCCTACCCCTACCCTCACCAGCTGCAGCAGTACACTAAGCAAATACCAACAACTGAGATACCTTGACTTGCACACTTCCCCTGGTAGCACATGCCATAGGACATTACAGCTGGAGCAGGGGCTGTCTCTGAAGCTGCCTGTGCCATGCGGAATACCCAAAGGGCATATCTGGCGCCCCCAAAGCAGGGTATACCCCCAGCACATGTAGCGAGCTGCTGTTCTCTGCAGGTGGAGCATGATTGGCATAGCCGATGTGGTATTGTAGAAAGGGGGAGCGGTGCTGAATAAAAACATATGCTTTGAGGAGGTTGTTGAGAGATCTGCTAGCACTATCATGGCAAGATCTGGTGGAAAGTGTTAAAACAGCAGTAGCAAGGGCACGTCGGGTCTAGAAGGTGGTGCTGCACCGAAGGGATATGCGTAACATGTCTTGTTTTACAACAAGCCTGGCCCAGTGAACAACTCTGTGGTATGCTAGACCTTGTTTCAAGCAGTGACAGGTGACAAAGAAAACAGTCCTCCAAAGTGGTGGTGACAGCGTGGGTGACAGCCTTGCAGCATAGGCCCGTCTCGCCCGCCGCTGATTGCAGCATGTAGAAGGAAGCTTCCTACCATCAAACTGGCATGCAAAGCACACCAGCTTCTGTTAATACTGAATCCTTGGCAGTGACCTTGAAGCTTATGGTAAGATTGCCAGAAGCAGGGCCCCTCCAGCAGGGGTAGCATCCATGTTGAAAACCACACTTTTTGCTGCCTGTAGCAATGCTCAGCATTGCAGGGATAGCTAATGTGGGGCCTGCTGTGCAGAGCATGCATGACTGCAGCTAGTGACATGGTACTGTAAAGCCAAGGAAAGCTTGCTGATAAATGGGAGAAGTTCCATTCCATGCACCCTAACTCAGGTGACCACAGGGGCGTACCCACTTTTGACCAAAATCTGAAAAGTCAGCTCAAGCACTTTCTCAATGCGGTTGCGGTTGCCACCAATTTAGCACAGCAGGCAATAATTGCATCAACAAGTTCTTTGCAACAGGCTAGACACAGCTGTTATCTCTGCTTGCACTTGAGGAAACAGGAGGTGCAAACATTGGACACAGTTGGTTGCAAAAGTTTTGGCCCAAAACTCAGATTTTGTTAGGAAATGGTCTGCTTCTGTGAAATGGCATGGCCGTTCATTGCTCTCTTGCACAGGCAGCTTCTGTATGAGGTCCAGGTTGTCACCAATGGGTGCGGTCAGCATCTCTGTTGCTCTGTGTTGCTTGGCTGCTGAGAAAAGCAGGGGTCTTGCAAGGGAGACAGCGGAGGCATTTTTGCTGCTTTTTAAGGGGGTAAATGCTGAGAACTGCCAGCAGGCACAGGTGCCCTTTCTTTACTGTTTAGGGGCAGTAGCATATAGACCAGGTGTGAAGCAGGTGCAGGGGCTATACCAGTTCAATGGCAGGGCAGGTGGGGGTAGGCAGGGCATGCGAGAAGTTGGGGCAAGTGCAAGGCTGAGCTGAGAGGGCTGTGGGAGGGGAGCAGATGGGGTGTGGGGCTGGCAACCACAGGAGGGGCAGAGGTGGAAGGGGAGAGCCAGGTTAAAAAAAGCAGGAGGGCTATAGGAACAGGGGGGAGGCTTGCTGGTCTGCGTCTGCGGCTAAGGCTAAGGCTGGCTGGCTGGCTTTTATATAGTATATTTATAGGGCACGCCCGGGGCTCGAACTCGGGACGTCTCGCGTGCGAGGCTACTTGTGGTACCACTTGGGCATACTAACTGCAGCACATTGATGCTCTGCCTGTTTACTTTCTTAAACATAAATGGTTGTAAATCAGGTCTTGCTGCTGCTGCTTAAACCCCAGCCTTATGTTCCGGCCAAAACTTTTGCAACCAACTGTGGACATTGGTTCTGCTGCTGCTGTTTGACAGAGGCAAGGGCTTTGGCTTGGGGCAGGGCTGGTTTAAGGTACCAGGGGCTGGACCTATGCAACAGTCACAGCCAGGGTGAATAAATTGTTGCATGTGCTGGCAACCCATGACGGGGGCCCTTCCTACCCCTACCCTCACCAGCTGCAGCAGTACACTAAGCAAATACCAACAACTGAGATACCTTGACTTGCACACTTCCCCTGGTAGCACATGCCATAGGACATTACAGCTGGAGCAGGGGCTGTCTCTGAAGCTGCCTGTGCCATGCGGAATACCCAAAGGGCATATCTGGCGCCCCCAAAGCAGGGTATACCCCCAGCACATGTAGCGAGCTGCTGTTCTCTGCAGGTGGAGCATGATTGGCATAGCCGATGTGGTATTGTAGAAAGGGGGAGCGGTGCTGAATAAAAACATATGCTTTGAGGAGGTTGTTGAGAGATCTGCTAGCACTATCATGGCAAGATCTGGTGGAAAGTGTTAAAACAGCAGTAGCAAGGGCACGTCGGGTCTAGAAGGTGGTGCTGCACCGAAGGGATATGCGTAACATGTCTTGTTTTACAACAAGCCTGGCCCAGTGAACAACTCTGTGGTATGCTAGACCTTGTTTCAAGCAGTGACAGGTGACAAAGAAAACAGTCCTCCAAAGTGGTGGTGACAGCGTGGGTGACAGCCTTGCAGCATAGGCCCGTCTCGCCCGCCGCTGATTGCAGCATGTAGAAGGAAGCTTCCTACCATCAAACTGGCATGCAAAGCACACCAGCTTCTGTTAATACTGAATCCTTGGCAGTGACCTTGAAGCTTATGGTAAGATTGCCAGAAGCAGGGCCCCTCCAGCAGGGGTAGCATCCATGTTGAAAACCACACTTTTTGCTGCCTGTAGCAATGCTCAGCATTGCAGGGATAGCTAATGTGGGGCCTGCTGTGCAGAGCATGCATGACTGCAGCTAGTGACATGGTACTGTAAAGCCAAGGAAAGCTTGCTGATAAATGGGAGAAGTTCCATTCCATGCACCCTAACTCAGGTGACCACAGGGGCGTACCCACTTTTGACCAAAATCTGAAAAGTCAGCTCAAGCACTTTCTCAATGCGGTTGCGGTTGCCACCAATTTAGCACAGCAGGCAATAATTGCATCAACAAGTTCTTTGCAACAGGCTAGACACAGCTGTTATCTCTGCTTGCACTTGAGGAAACAGGAGGTGCAAACATTGGACACTGTGGACATTGGTTCTGCTGCTGCTGTTTGACAGAGGCAAGGGCTTTGGCTTGGGGCAGGGCTGGTTTAAGGTACCAGGGGCTGGACCTATGCAACAGTCACAGCCAGGGTGAATAAATTGTTGCATGTGCTGGCAACCCATGACGGGGGCCCTTCCTACCCCTACCCTCACCAGCTGCAGCAGTACACTAAGCAAATACCAACAACTGAGATACCTTGACTTGCACACTTCCCCTGGTAGCACATGCCATAGGACATTACAGCTGGAGCAGGGGCTGTCTCTGAAGCTGCCTGTGCCATGCGGAATACCCAAAGGGCATATCTGGCGCCCCCAAAGCAGGGTATACCCCCAGCACATGTAGCGAGCTGCTGTTCTCTGCAGGTGGAGCATGATTGGCATAGCCGATGTGGTATTGTAGAAAGGGGGAGCGGTGCTGAATAAAAACATATGCTTTGAGGAGGTTGTTGAGAGATCTGCTAGCACTATCATGGCAAGATCTGGTGGAAAGTGTTAAAACAGCAGTAGCAAGGGCACGTCGGGTCTAGAAGGTGGTGCTGCACCGAAGGGATATGCGTAACATGTCTTGTTTTACAACAAGCCTGGCCCAGTGAACAACTCTGTGGTATGCTAGACCTTGTTTCAAGCAGTGACAGGTGACAAAGAAAACAGTCCTCCAAAGTGGTGGTGACAGCGTGGGTGACAGCCTTGCAGCATAGGCCCGTCTCGCCCGCCGCTGATTGCAGCATGTAGAAGGAAGCTTCCTACCATCAAACTGGCATGCAAAGCACACCAGCTTCTGTTAATACTGAATCCTTGGCAGTGACCTTGAAGCTTATGGTAAGATTGCCAGAAGCAGGGCCCCTCCAGCAGGGGTAGCATCCATGTTGAAAACCACACTTTTTGCTGCCTGTAGCAATGCTCAGCATTGCAGGGATAGCTAATGTGGGGCCTGCTGTGCAGAGCATGCATGACTGCAGCTAGTGACATGGTACTGTAAAGCCAAGGAAAGCTTGCTGATAAATGGGAGAAGTTCCATTCCATGCACCCTAACTCAGGTGACCACAGGGGCGTACCCACTTTTGACCAAAATCTGAAAAGTCAGCTCAAGCACTTTCTCAATGCGGTTGCGGTTGCCACCAATTTAGCACAGCAGGCAATAATTGCATCAACAAGTTCTTTGCAACAGGCTAGACACAGCTGTTATCTCTGCTTGCACTTGAGGAAACAGGAGGTGCAAACATTGGACACTGTGGACATTGGTTCTGCTGCTGCTGTTTGACAGAGGCAAGGGCTTTGGCTTGGGGCAGGGCTGGTTTAAGGTACCAGGGGCTGGACCTATGCAACAGTCACAGCCAGGGTGAATAAATTGTTGCATGTGCTGGCAACCCATGACGGGGGCCCTTCCTACCCCTACCCTCACCAGCTGCAGCAGTACACTAAGCAAATACCAACAACTGAGATACCTTGACTTGCACACTTCCCCTGGTAGCACATGCCATAGGACATTACAGCTGGAGCAGGGGCTGTCTCTGAAGCTGCCTGTGCCATGCGGAATACCCAAAGGGCATATCTGGCGCCCCCAAAGCAGGGTATACCCCCAGCACATGTAGCGAGCTGCTGTTCTCTGCAGGTGGAGCATGATTGGCATAGCCGATGTGGTATTGTAGAAAGGGGGAGCGGTGCTGAATAAAAACATATGCTTTGAGGAGGTTGTTGAGAGATCTGCTAGCACTATCATGGCAAGATCTGGTGGAAAGTGTTAAAACAGCAGTAGCAAGGGCACGTCGGGTCTAGAAGGTGGTGCTGCACCGAAGGGATATGCGTAACATGTCTTGTTTTACAACAAGCCTGGCCCAGTGAACAACTCTGTGGTATGCTAGACCTTGTTTCAAGCAGTGACAGGTGACAAAGAAAACAGTCCTCCAAAGTGGTGGTGACAGCGTGGGTGACAGCCTTGCAGCATAGGCCCGTCTCGCCCGCCGCTGATTGCAGCATGTAGAAGGAAGCTTCCTACCATCAAACTGGCATGCAAAGCACACCAGCTTCTGTTAATACTGAATCCTTGGCAGTGACCTTGAAGCTTATGGTAAGATTGCCAGAAGCAGGGCCCCTCCAGCAGGGGTAGCATCCATGTTGAAAACCACACTTTTTGCTGCCTGTAGCAATGCTCAGCATTGCAGGGATAGCTAATGTGGGGCCTGCTGTGCAGAGCATGCATGACTGCAGCTAGTGACATGGTACTGTAAAGCCAAGGAAAGCTTGCTGATAAATGGGAGAAGTTCCATTCCATGCACCCTAACTCAGGTGACCACAGGGGCGTACCCACTTTTGACCAAAATCTGAAAAGTCAGCTCAAGCACTTTCTCAATGCGGTTGCGGTTGCCACCAATTTAGCACAGCAGGCAATAATTGCATCAACAAGTTCTTTGCAACAGGCTAGACACAGCTGTTATCTCTGCTTGCACTTGAGGAAACAGGAGGTGCAAACATTGGACACTGTGGACATTGGTTCTGCTGCTGCTGTTTGACAGAGGCAAGGGCTTTGGCTTGGGGCAGGGCTGGTTTAAGGTACCAGGGGCTGGACCTATGCAACAGTCACAGCCAGGGTGAATAAATTGTTGCATGTGCTGGCAACCCATGACGGGGGCCCTTCCTACCCCTACCCTCACCAGCTGCAGCAGTACACTAAGCAAATACCAACAACTGAGATACCTTGACTTGCACACTTCCCCTGGTAGCACATGCCATAGGACATTACAGCTGGAGCAGGGGCTGTCTCTGAAGCTGCCTGTGCCATGCGGAATACCCAAAGGGCATATCTGGCGCCCCCAAAGCAGGGTATACCCCCAGCACATGTAGCGAGCTGCTGTTCTCTGCAGGTGGAGCATGATTGGCATAGCCGATGTGGTATTGTAGAAAGGGGGAGCGGTGCTGAATAAAAACATATGCTTTGAGGAGGTTGTTGAGAGATCTGCTAGCACTATCATGGCAAGATCTGGTGGAAAGTGTTAAAACAGCAGTAGCAAGGGCACGTCGGGTCTAGAAGGTGGTGCTGCACCGAAGGGATATGCGTAACATGTCTTGTTTTACAACAAGCCTGGCCCAGTGAACAACTCTGTGGTATGCTAGACCTTGTTTCAAGCAGTGACAGGTGACAAAGAAAACAGTCCTCCAAAGTGGTGGTGACAGCGTGGGTGACAGCCTTGCAGCATAGGCCCGTCTCGCCCGCCGCTGATTGCAGCATGTAGAAGGAAGCTTCCTACCATCAAACTGGCATGCAAAGCACACCAGCTTCTGTTAATACTGAATCCTTGGCAGTGACCTTGAAGCTTATGGTAAGATTGCCAGAAGCAGGGCCCCTCCAGCAGGGGTAGCATCCATGTTGAAAACCACACTTTTTGCTGCCTGTAGCAATGCTCAGCATTGCAGGGATAGCTAATGTGGGGCCTGCTGTGCAGAGCATGCATGACTGCAGCTAGTGACATGGTACTGTAAAGCCAAGGAAAGCTTGCTGATAAATGGGAGAAGTTCCATTCCATGCACCCTAACTCAGGTGACCACAGGGGCGTACCCACTTTTGACCAAAATCTGAAAAGTCAGCTCAAGCACTTTCTCAATGCGGTTGCGGTTGCCACCAATTTAGCACAGCAGGCAATAATTGCATCAACAAGTTCTTTGCAACAGGCTAGACACAGCTGTTATCTCTGCTTGCACTTGAGGAAACAGGAGGTGCAAACATTGGACACTGTGGACATTGGTTCTGCTGCTGCTGTTTGACAGAGGCAAGGGCTTTGGCTTGGGGCAGGGCTGGTTTAAGGTACCAGGGGCTGGACCTATGCAACAGTCACAGCCAGGGTGAATAAATTGTTGCATGTGCTGGCAACCCATGACGGGGGCCCTTCCTACCCCTACCCTCACCAGCTGCAGCAGTACACTAAGCAAATACCAACAACTGAGATACCTTGACTTGCACACTTCCCCTGGTAGCACATGCCATAGGACATTACAGCTGGAGCAGGGGCTGTCTCTGAAGCTGCCTGTGCCATGCGGAATACCCAAAGGGCATATCTGGCGCCCCCAAAGCAGGGTATACCCCCAGCACATGTAGCGAGCTGCTGTTCTCTGCAGGTGGAGCATGATTGGCATAGCCGATGTGGTATTGTAGAAAGGGGGAGCGGTGCTGAATAAAAACATATGCTTTGAGGAGGTTGTTGAGAGATCTGCTAGCACTATCATGGCAAGATCTGGTGGAAAGTGTTAAAACAGCAGTAGCAAGGGCACGTCGGGTCTAGAAGGTGGTGCTGCACCGAAGGGATATGCGTAACATGTCTTGTTTTACAACAAGCCTGGCCCAGTGAACAACTCTGTGGTATGCTAGACCTTGTTTCAAGCAGTGACAGGTGACAAAGAAAACAGTCCTCCAAAGTGGTGGTGACAGCGTGGGTGACAGCCTTGCAGCATAGGCCCGTCTCGCCCGCCGCTGATTGCAGCATGTAGAAGGAAGCTTCCTACCATCAAACTGGCATGCAAAGCACACCAGCTTCTGTTAATACTGAATCCTTGGCAGTGACCTTGAAGCTTATGGTAAGATTGCCAGAAGCAGGGCCCCTCCAGCAGGGGTAGCATCCATGTTGAAAACCACACTTTTTGCTGCCTGTAGCAATGCTCAGCATTGCAGGGATAGCTAATGTGGGGCCTGCTGTGCAGAGCATGCATGACTGCAGCTAGTGACATGGTACTGTAAAGCCAAGGAAAGCTTGCTGATAAATGGGAGAAGTTCCATTCCATGCACCCTAACTCAGGTGACCACAGGGGCGTACCCACTTTTGACCAAAATCTGAAAAGTCAGCTCAAGCACTTTCTCAATGCGGTTGCGGTTGCCACCAATTTAGCACAGCAGGCAATAATTGCATCAACAAGTTCTTTGCAACAGGCTAGACACAGCTGTTATCTCTGCTTGCACTTGAGGAAACAGGAGGTGCAAACATTGGACACTGTGGACATTGGTTCTGCTGCTGCTGTTTGACAGAGGCAAGGGCTTTGGCTTGGGGCAGGGCTGGTTTAAGGTACCAGGGGCTGGACCTATGCAACAGTCACAGCCAGGGTGAATAAATTGTTGCATGTGCTGGCAACCCATGACGGGGGCCCTTCCTACCCCTACCCTCACCAGCTGCAGCAGTACACTAAGCAAATACCAACAACTGAGATACCTTGACTTGCACACTTCCCCTGGTAGCACATGCCATAGGACATTACAGCTGGAGCAGGGGCTGTCTCTGAAGCTGCCTGTGCCATGCGGAATACCCAAAGGGCATATCTGGCGCCCCCAAAGCAGGGTATACCCCCAGCACATGTAGCGAGCTGCTGTTCTCTGCAGGTGGAGCATGATTGGCATAGCCGATGTGGTATTGTAGAAAGGGGGAGCGGTGCTGAATAAAAACATATGCTTTGAGGAGGTTGTTGAGAGATCTGCTAGCACTATCATGGCAAGATCTGGTGGAAAGTGTTAAAACAGCAGTAGCAAGGGCACGTCGGGTCTAGAAGGTGGTGCTGCACCGAAGGGATATGCGTAACATGTCTTGTTTTACAACAAGCCTGGCCCAGTGAACAACTCTGTGGTATGCTAGACCTTGTTTCAAGCAGTGACAGGTGACAAAGAAAACAGTCCTCCAAAGTGGTGGTGACAGCGTGGGTGACAGCCTTGCAGCATAGGCCCGTCTCGCCCGCCGCTGATTGCAGCATGTAGAAGGAAGCTTCCTACCATCAAACTGGCATGCAAAGCACACCAGCTTCTGTTAATACTGAATCCTTGGCAGTGACCTTGAAGCTTATGGTAAGATTGCCAGAAGCAGGGCCCCTCCAGCAGGGGTAGCATCCATGTTGAAAACCACACTTTTTGCTGCCTGTAGCAATGCTCAGCATTGCAGGGATAGCTAATGTGGGGCCTGCTGTGCAGAGCATGCATGACTGCAGCTAGTGACATGGTACTGTAAAGCCAAGGAAAGCTTGCTGATAAATGGGAGAAGTTCCATTCCATGCACCCTAACTCAGGTGACCACAGGGGCGTACCCACTTTTGACCAAAATCTGAAAAGTCAGCTCAAGCACTTTCTCAATGCGGTTGCGGTTGCCACCAATTTAGCACAGCAGGCAATAATTGCATCAACAAGTTCTTTGCAACAGGCTAGACACAGCTGTTATCTCTGCTTGCACTTGAGGAAACAGGAGGTGCAAACATTGGACACAGTTGGTTGCAAAAGTTTTGGCCCAAAACTCAGATTTTGTTAGGAAATGGTCTGCTTCTGTGAAATGGCATGGCCGTTCATTGCTCTCTTGCACAGGCAGCTTCTGTATGAGGTCCAGGTTGTCACCAATGGGTGCGGTCAGCATCTCTGTTGCTCTATGTTGCTTGGCTGCTGAGAAAAGCAGGGGTCTTGCAAGGGAGACAGCGGAGGCATTTTTGCTGCTTTTTAAGGGGGTAAATGCTGAGAACTGCCAGCAGGCACAGGTGCCCTTTCTTTACTGTTTAGGGGCAGTAGCATATAGACCAGGTGTGAAGCAGGTGCAGGGGCTATACCAGTTCAATGGCAGGGCAGGTGGGGGTAGGCAGGGCATGCGAGAAGTTGGGGCAAGTGCAAGGCTGAGCTGAGAGGGCTGTGGGAGGGGAGCAGATGGGGTGTGGGGCTGGCAACCACAGGAGGGGCAGAGGTGGAAGGGGAGAGCCAGGTTAAAAAAAGCAGGAGGGCTATAGGAACAGGGGGGAGGCTTGCTGGTCTGCGTCTGCGGCTAAGGCTAAGGCTGGCTGGCTGGCTTTTATATAGTATATTTATAGGGCACGCCCGGGGCTCGAACTCGGGACGTCTCGCGTGCGAGGCTACTTGTGGTACCACTTGGGCATACTAACTGCAGCACATTGATGCTCTGCCTATTTACTTTCTTAAACATAAATGGTTGTAAATCAGGTCTTGCTGCTGCTGCTTAAACCCCAGCCTTATGTTCCGGCCAAAACTTTTGCAACCAACTGTGGACATTGGTTCTGCTGCTGCTGTTTGACAGAGGCAAGGGCTTTGGCTTGGGGCAGGGCTGGTTTAAGGTACCAGGGGCTGGACCTATGCAACAGTCACAGCCAGGGTGAATAAATTGTTGCATGTGCTGGCAACCCATGACGGGGGCCCTTCCTACCCCTACCCTCACCAGCTGCAGCAGTACACTAAGCAAATACCAACAACTGAGATACCTTGACTTGCACACTTCCCCTGGTAGCACATGCCATAGGACATTACAGCTGGAGCAGGGGCTGTCTCTGAAGCTGCCTGTGCCATGCGGAATACCCAAAGGGCATATCTGGCGCCCCCAAAGCAGGGTATACCCCCAGCACATGTAGCGAGCTGCTGTTCTCTGCAGGTGGAGCATGATTGGCATAGCCGATGTGGTATTGTAGAAAGGGGGAGCGGTGCTGAATAAAAACATATGCTTTGAGGAGGTTGTTGAGAGATCTGCTAGCACTATCATGGCAAGATCTGGTGGAAAGTGTTAAAACAGCAGTAGCAAGGGCACGTCGGGTCTAGAAGGTGGTGCTGCACCGAAGGGATATGCGTAACATGTCTTGTTTTACAACAAGCCTGGCCCAGTGAACAACTCTGTGGTATGCTAGACCTTGTTTCAAGCAGTGACAGGTGACAAAGAAAACAGTCCTCCAAAGTGGTGGTGACAGCGTGGGTGACAGCCTTGCAGCATAGGCCCGTCTCGCCCGCCGCTGATTGCAGCATGTAGAAGGAAGCTTCCTACCATCAAACTGGCATGCAAAGCACACCAGCTTCTGTTAATACTGAATCCTTGGCAGTGACCTTGAAGCTTATGGTAAGATTGCCAGAAGCAGGGCCCCTCCAGCAGGGGTAGCATCCATGTTGAAAACCACACTTTTTGCTGCCTGTAGCAATGCTCAGCATTGCAGGGATAGCTAATGTGGGGCCTGCTGTGCAGAGCATGCATGACTGCAGCTAGTGACATGGTACTGTAAAGCCAAGGAAAGCTTGCTGATAAATGGGAGAAGTTCCATTCCATGCACCCTAACTCAGGTGACCACAGGGGCGTACCCACTTTTGACCAAAATCTGAAAAGTCAGCTCAAGCACTTTCTCAATGCGGTTGCGGTTGCCACCAATTTAGCACAGCAGGCAATAATTGCATCAACAAGTTCTTTGCAACAGGCTAGACACAGCTGTTATCTCTGCTTGCACTTGAGGAAACAGGAGGTGCAAACATTGGACACTGTGGACATTGGTTCTGCTGCTGCTGTTTGACAGAGGCAAGGGCTTTGGCTTGGGGCAGGGCTGGTTTAAGGTACCAGGGGCTGGACCTATGCAACAGTCACAGCCAGGGTGAATAAATTGTTGCATGTGCTGGCAACCCATGACGGGGGCCCTTCCTACCCCTACCCTCACCAGCTGCAGCAGTACACTAAGCAAATACCAACAACTGAGATACCTTGACTTGCACACTTCCCCTGGTAGCACATGCCATAGGACATTACAGCTGGAGCAGGGGCTGTCTCTGAAGCTGCCTGTGCCATGCGGAATACCCAAAGGGCATATCTGGCGCCCCCAAAGCAGGGTATACCCCCAGCACATGTAGCGAGCTGCTGTTCTCTGCAGGTGGAGCATGATTGGCATAGCCGATGTGGTATTGTAGAAAGGGGGAGCGGTGCTGAATAAAAACATATGCTTTGAGGAGGTTGTTGAGAGATCTGCTAGCACTATCATGGCAAGATCTGGTGGAAAGTGTTAAAACAGCAGTAGCAAGGGCACGTCGGGTCTAGAAGGTGGTGCTGCACCGAAGGGATATGCGTAACATGTCTTGTTTTACAACAAGCCTGGCCCAGTGAACAACTCTGTGGTATGCTAGACCTTGTTTCAAGCAGTGACAGGTGACAAAGAAAACAGTCCTCCAAAGTGGTGGTGACAGCGTGGGTGACAGCCTTGCAGCATAGGCCCGTCTCGCCCGCCGCTGATTGCAGCATGTAGAAGGAAGCTTCCTACCATCAAACTGGCATGCAAAGCACACCAGCTTCTGTTAATACTGAATCCTTGGCAGTGACCTTGAAGCTTATGGTAAGATTGCCAGAAGCAGGGCCCCTCCAGCAGGGGTAGCATCCATGTTGAAAACCACACTTTTTGCTGCCTGTAGCAATGCTCAGCATTGCAGGGATAGCTAATGTGGGGCCTGCTGTGCAGAGCATGCATGACTGCAGCTAGTGACATGGTACTGTAAAGCCAAGGAAAGCTTGCTGATAAATGGGAGAAGTTCCATTCCATGCACCCTAACTCAGGTGACCACAGGGGCGTACCCACTTTTGACCAAAATCTGAAAAGTCAGCTCAAGCACTTTCTCAATGCGGTTGCGGTTGCCACCAATTTAGCACAGCAGGCAATAATTGCATCAACAAGTTCTTTGCAACAGGCTAGACACAGCTGTTATCTCTGCTTGCACTTGAGGAAACAGGAGGTGCAAACATTGGACACTGTGGACATTGGTTCTGCTGCTGCTGTTTGACAGAGGCAAGGGCTTTGGCTTGGGGCAGGGCTGGTTTAAGGTACCAGGGGCTGGACCTATGCAACAGTCACAGCCAGGGTGAATAAATTGTTGCATGTGCTGGCAACCCATGACGGGGGCCCTTCCTACCCCTACCCTCACCAGCTGCAGCAGTACACTAAGCAAATACCAACAACTGAGATACCTTGACTTGCACACTTCCCCTGGTAGCACATGCCATAGGACATTACAGCTGGAGCAGGGGCTGTCTCTGAAGCTGCCTGTGCCATGCGGAATACCCAAAGGGCATATCTGGCGCCCCCAAAGCAGGGTATACCCCCAGCACATGTAGCGAGCTGCTGTTCTCTGCAGGTGGAGCATGATTGGCATAGCCGATGTGGTATTGTAGAAAGGGGGAGCGGTGCTGAATAAAAACATATGCTTTGAGGAGGTTGTTGAGAGATCTGCTAGCACTATCATGGCAAGATCTGGTGGAAAGTGTTAAAACAGCAGTAGCAAGGGCACGTCGGGTCTAGAAGGTGGTGCTGCACCGAAGGGATATGCGTAACATGTCTTGTTTTACAACAAGCCTGGCCCAGTGAACAACTCTGTGGTATGCTAGACCTTGTTTCAAGCAGTGACAGGTGACAAAGAAAACAGTCCTCCAAAGTGGTGGTGACAGCGTGGGTGACAGCCTTGCAGCATAGGCCCGTCTCGCCCGCCGCTGATTGCAGCATGTAGAAGGAAGCTTCCTACCATCAAACTGGCATGCAAAGCACACCAGCTTCTGTTAATACTGAATCCTTGGCAGTGACCTTGAAGCTTATGGTAAGATTGCCAGAAGCAGGGCCCCTCCAGCAGGGGTAGCATCCATGTTGAAAACCACACTTTTTGCTGCCTGTAGCAATGCTCAGCATTGCAGGGATAGCTAATGTGGGGCCTGCTGTGCAGAGCATGCATGACTGCAGCTAGTGACATGGTACTGTAAAGCCAAGGAAAGCTTGCTGATAAATGGGAGAAGTTCCATTCCATGCACCCTAACTCAGGTGACCACAGGGGCGTACCCACTTTTGACCAAAATCTGAAAAGTCAGCTCAAGCACTTTCTCAATGCGGTTGCGGTTGCCACCAATTTAGCACAGCAGGCAATAATTGCATCAACAAGTTCTTTGCAACAGGCTAGACACAGCTGTTATCTCTGCTTGCACTTGAGGAAACAGGAGGTGCAAACATTGGACACTGTGGACATTGGTTCTGCTGCTGCTGTTTGACAGAGGCAAGGGCTTTGGCTTGGGGCAGGGCTGGTTTAAGGTACCAGGGGCTGGACCTATGCAACAGTCACAGCCAGGGTGAATAAATTGTTGCATGTGCTGGCAACCCATGACGGGGGCCCTTCCTACCCCTACCCTCACCAGCTGCAGCAGTACACTAAGCAAATACCAACAACTGAGATACCTTGACTTGCACACTTCCCCTGGTAGCACATGCCATAGGACATTACAGCTGGAGCAGGGGCTGTCTCTGAAGCTGCCTGTGCCATGCGGAATACCCAAAGGGCATATCTGGCGCCCCCAAAGCAGGGTATACCCCCAGCACATGTAGCGAGCTGCTGTTCTCTGCAGGTGGAGCATGATTGGCATAGCCGATGTGGTATTGTAGAAAGGGGGAGCGGTGCTGAATAAAAACATATGCTTTGAGGAGGTTGTTGAGAGATCTGCTAGCACTATCATGGCAAGATCTGGTGGAAAGTGTTAAAACAGCAGTAGCAAGGGCACGTCGGGTCTAGAAGGTGGTGCTGCACCGAAGGGATATGCGTAACATGTCTTGTTTTACAACAAGCCTGGCCCAGTGAACAACTCTGTGGTATGCTAGACCTTGTTTCAAGCAGTGACAGGTGACAAAGAAAACAGTCCTCCAAAGTGGTGGTGACAGCGTGGGTGACAGCCTTGCAGCATAGGCCCGTCTCGCCCGCCGCTGATTGCAGCATGTAGAAGGAAGCTTCCTACCATCAAACTGGCATGCAAAGCACACCAGCTTCTGTTAATACTGAATCCTTGGCAGTGACCTTGAAGCTTATGGTAAGATTGCCAGAAGCAGGGCCCCTCCAGCAGGGGTAGCATCCATGTTGAAAACCACACTTTTTGCTGCCTGTAGCAATGCTCAGCATTGCAGGGATAGCTAATGTGGGGCCTGCTGTGCAGAGCATGCATGACTGCAGCTAGTGACATGGTACTGTAAAGCCAAGGAAAGCTTGCTGATAAATGGGAGAAGTTCCATTCCATGCACCCTAACTCAGGTGACCACAGGGGCGTACCCACTTTTGACCAAAATCTGAAAAGTCAGCTCAAGCACTTTCTCAATGCGGTTGCGGTTGCCACCAATTTAGCACAGCAGGCAATAATTGCATCAACAAGTTCTTTGCAACAGGCTAGACACAGCTGTTATCTCTGCTTGCACTTGAGGAAACAGGAGGTGCAAACATTGGACACTGTGGACATTGGTTCTGCTGCTGCTGTTTGACAGAGGCAAGGGCTTTGGCTTGGGGCAGGGCTGGTTTAAGGTACCAGGGGCTGGACCTATGCAACAGTCACAGCCAGGGTGAATAAATTGTTGCATGTGCTGGCAACCCATGACGGGGGCCCTTCCTACCCCTACCCTCACCAGCTGCAGCAGTACACTAAGCAAATACCAACAACTGAGATACCTTGACTTGCACACTTCCCCTGGTAGCACATGCCATAGGACATTACAGCTGGAGCAGGGGCTGTCTCTGAAGCTGCCTGTGCCATGCGGAATACCCAAAGGGCATATCTGGCGCCCCCAAAGCAGGGTATACCCCCAGCACATGTAGCGAGCTGCTGTTCTCTGCAGGTGGAGCATGATTGGCATAGCCGATGTGGTATTGTAGAAAGGGGGAGCGGTGCTGAATAAAAACATATGCTTTGAGGAGGTTGTTGAGAGATCTGCTAGCACTATCATGGCAAGATCTGGTGGAAAGTGTTAAAACAGCAGTAGCAAGGGCACGTCGGGTCTAGAAGGTGGTGCTGCACCGAAGGGATATGCGTAACATGTCTTGTTTTACAACAAGCCTGGCCCAGTGAACAACTCTGTGGTATGCTAGACCTTGTTTCAAGCAGTGACAGGTGACAAAGAAAACAGTCCTCCAAAGTGGTGGTGACAGCGTGGGTGACAGCCTTGCAGCATAGGCCCGTCTCGCCCGCCGCTGATTGCAGCATGTAGAAGGAAGCTTCCTACCATCAAACTGGCATGCAAAGCACACCAGCTTCTGTTAATACTGAATCCTTGGCAGTGACCTTGAAGCTTATGGTAAGATTGCCAGAAGCAGGGCCCCTCCAGCAGGGGTAGCATCCATGTTGAAAACCACACTTTTTGCTGCCTGTAGCAATGCTCAGCATTGCAGGGATAGCTAATGTGGGGCCTGCTGTGCAGAGCATGCATGACTGCAGCTAGTGACATGGTACTGTAAAGCCAAGGAAAGCTTGCTGATAAATGGGAGAAGTTCCATTCCATGCACCCTAACTCAGGTGACCACAGGGGCGTACCCACTTTTGACCAAAATCTGAAAAGTCAGCTCAAGCACTTTCTCAATGCGGTTGCGGTTGCCACCAATTTAGCACAGCAGGCAATAATTGCATCAACAAGTTCTTTGCAACAGGCTAGACACAGCTGTTATCTCTGCTTGCACTTGAGGAAACAGGAGGTGCAAACATTGGACACTGTGGACATTGGTTCTGCTGCTGCTGTTTGACAGAGGCAAGGGCTTTGGCTTGGGGCAGGGCTGGTTTAAGGTACCAGGGGCTGGACCTATGCAACAGTCACAGCCAGGGTGAATAAATTGTTGCATGTGCTGGCAACCCATGACGGGGGCCCTTCCTACCCCTACCCTCACCAGCTGCAGCAGTACACTAAGCAAATACCAACAACTGAGATACCTTGACTTGCACACTTCCCCTGGTAGCACATGCCATAGGACATTACAGCTGGAGCAGGGGCTGTCTCTGAAGCTGCCTGTGCCATGCGGAATACCCAAAGGGCATATCTGGCGCCCCCAAAGCAGGGTATACCCCCAGCACATGTAGCGAGCTGCTGTTCTCTGCAGGTGGAGCATGATTGGCATAGCCGATGTGGTATTGTAGAAAGGGGGAGCGGTGCTGAATAAAAACATATGCTTTGAGGAGGTTGTTGAGAGATCTGCTAGCACTATCATGGCAAGATCTGGTGGAAAGTGTTAAAACAGCAGTAGCAAGGGCACGTCGGGTCTAGAAGGTGGTGCTGCACCGAAGGGATATGCGTAACATGTCTTGTTTTACAACAAGCCTGGCCCAGTGAACAACTCTGTGGTATGCTAGACCTTGTTTCAAGCAGTGACAGGTGACAAAGAAAACAGTCCTCCAAAGTGGTGGTGACAGCGTGGGTGACAGCCTTGCAGCATAGGCCCGTCTCGCCCGCCGCTGATTGCAGCATGTAGAAGGAAGCTTCCTACCATCAAACTGGCATGCAAAGCACACCAGCTTCTGTTAATACTGAATCCTTGGCAGTGACCTTGAAGCTTATGGTAAGATTGCCAGAAGCAGGGCCCCTCCAGCAGGGGTAGCATCCATGTTGAAAACCACACTTTTTGCTGCCTGTAGCAATGCTCAGCATTGCAGGGATAGCTAATGTGGGGCCTGCTGTGCAGAGCATGCATGACTGCAGCTAGTGACATGGTACTGTAAAGCCAAGGAAAGCTTGCTGATAAATGGGAGAAGTTCCATTCCATGCACCCTAACTCAGGTGACCACAGGGGCGTACCCACTTTTGACCAAAATCTGAAAAGTCAGCTCAAGCACTTTCTCAATGCGGTTGCGGTTGCCACCAATTTAGCACAGCAGGCAATAATTGCATCAACAAGTTCTTTGCAACAGGCTAGACACAGCTGTTATCTCTGCTTGCACTTGAGGAAACAGGAGGTGCAAACATTGGACACAGTTGGTTGCAAAAGTTTTGGCCCAAAACTCAGATTTTGTTAGGAAATGGTCTGCTTCTGTGAAATGGCATGGCCGTTCATTGCTCTCTTGCACAGGCAGCTTCTGTATGAGGTCCAGGTTGTCACCAATGGGTGCGGTCAGCATCTCTGTTGCTCTTTGTTGCTTGGCTGCTGAGAAAAGCAGGGGTCTTGCAAGGGAGACAGCGGAGGCATTTTTGCTGCTTTTTAAGGGGGTAAATGCTGAGAACTGCCAGCAGGCACAGGTGCCCTTTCTTTACTGTTTAGGGGCAGTAGCATATAGACCAGGTGTGAAGCAGGTGCAGGGGCTATACCAGTTCAATGGCAGGGCAGGTGGGGGTAGGCAGGGCATGCGAGAAGTTGGGGCAAGTGCAAGGCTGAGCTGAGAGGGCTGTGGGAGGGGAGCAGATGGGGTGTGGGGCTGGCAACCACAGGAGGGGCAGAGGTGGAAGGGGAGAGCCAGGTTAAAAAAAGCAGGAGGGCTATAGGAACAGGGGGGAGGCTTGCTGGTCTGCGTCTGCGGCTAAGGCTAAGGCTGGCTGGCTGGCTTTTATATAGTATATTTATAGGGCACGCCCGGGGCTCGAACTCGGGACGTCTCGCGTGCGAGGCTACTTGTGGTACCACTTGGGCATACTAACTGCAGCACATTGATGCTCTGCCGGTTTACTTTCTTAAACATAAATGGTTGTAAATCAGGTCTTGCTGCTGCTGCTTAAACCCCAGCCTTATGTTCCGGCCAAAACTTTTGCAACCAACTGTAGCTGCGTAGCTTCTAACCAGCAACTTACTTGTTGTATCCGGCTCACGAGGGTGCGTGGCCTTATAGAAGCTCCACGAGTCACAGTTGCGCACCAAACAATAGACCCTTATGAACACTTGCACGATCCTTGCTTTGTCGCCCTTGTAGCTTCTTGCTTGCTTGGCGAGGTAGGCGAAGGAAATGCCCTTTCACGGTCAGTTGTTGTTGTCGCACTTGCGGCGCTTTGCCGCAAACAATAATTTGGTTGTCTCAGTTGCTTGTCACGTTGTCGCGCAGGCTTGGTCTGTTCACTTCAAGCTGTAGTAGGTTATTGCCTGTAGGCGATGCCTTCACCTGCAGCGGCCGAAACCAAGGCTTTGCTGTGTGTGTGCGCTGAAGAGTACTCCTGCACGTTAGCTTACTATAAATGCAGCACTAGCTATGCTGTGCTGGCCCAATCGATCGTTAAGGCAGTGCCTTTTAGACTCACGCCTACAGCTGAATCGGAAGCAGACTGAATTGCCTGAGTAAAGCAGATAGCTGGTCTATTGCTGAATACTGAACGCGGCGCAGCGGAAAGACACGATCAGTTTCAAGAACAGCTAGCTTTAGCTGGACTTCGTTCACACACAATGAGCCAGAACTGGGTATCAAGGTTACCTGAAAAAGCTTGGCAATCACAATGCTCAAGCACGCGCGATACACTGAACACTTACACGGGCAACTAGCCCAACAAACGCTGCTCAAGCTCAGGTTGTGCCTGGCGGAGACTCAGTTACGCAGACCTCGGCTTCTCTTATACGGGATGATATGTCTCAATCAATATCAATCAACCTCGAAGCAATGTCAACACTTAGCAGTAGTTGGCTCTAAGGCCAACGAACCGACGTCAGAAGACGGAGAAAGGGTTAACCAAACTAAACTACCTATGCAATTTATACCTTCGCCAAAACCAAATCCAAAGCCGATCCACGCAATCTTCCAGAATCGCCCATAGCTACATTCGCTACAGCTTGTTACGGGTCACTCGCCGGTGGCACTCATGCACGCGACGATCCAAGCCAAACAACCCACAGCAGTTCACAATAACCAACGTAATTATAACTATTCTATCTACCCTGTCAATGCGACAATTGGTCCGTGCAAATCGCACATACCACAAACTACCGCTGCCATGCAATGTTACCAAGTACGTGTACTACTCATGATGGCAAGGCACCTGCTGGTGCCTGACATACCTGCTTGCAATACACAGCTATGCTCACAGAGATAGTCAAACTAGTGTCCGTTCACCACAGGGGAGGCATTGCCACCAACACTGACAGATAGGACCAGGAAACATTGAACATCATTCCACCAGTCTGGTGAGTCCACGTTTTGGTGATTCCAGTGGTAGGTGGTATGGAACTCTATGCCTTGGGATCCATCCAGCCGTGGTATGTTGGTCATTTTGACCTTGCCACATGTTGTTGTTTTTAATGGGTCCCTGGTAGTTTTGTTTCTTTGTGGATGGCAGTGGATATGTTCCAAGGATCGAGTGGTACACTGGACCTTACCATGGGCATGCCATCCATGGCAAGCTTGAAGTAGGGCTCCTTGATTGCAAAGACACAGCCCAGAGGCAGCTCGTCACTGCAGTCACTGCATGGGGCCGTGCGCCTGGAGAAATTGTAGAGGGACAATCGCTCAGCACTCCCACCTGCAGCACACAGATAACCGCTGGATCAGTCAGCAGTAACCTCTCAATTATCAGAAGAAGATTATCAGAAGAAGACAGTGCTTGATCATTGGTTGGTTGAATTTTCTAGCGGGCCTGATGGCTGGATGAGCAGGATCCTTCCATGTAAAGCTTGAAGGCAGCAACGGCAGCAATGATCAAGGCGGAGGCACCGTGCAATACTTACACTGAGCCCCTCTTTCAAATACCTGCTGGAGATCACCATACAATATCTTTGCACAGCTCTTTCTGTTTCAATATCAGCAACGATTGGGCCGCAGTATCTTAGTGTTCTGGCATTTTGAGAACGCGTCCCATGGAACAAGAATTGAAGAAGAAGAAATCCTGATGAGAGTGTGTATGGAGACATTATAGCCACTGAGCCCTAGCACGGGCTGTATTTGATTGAGTGGTCCACCATTGAGGGCAGGATGCACTCTATGGTAGCAATGTAGGACCAAGCCCCAATGGCAAAGCTCATGCAGCTGGGGGGCACTAGCACGGGGTCCGGCAGTGAGTTTTGCTTGGGGATGCTGTCAGTCCCTGTCCGATACATGCTTCATGCTGTCCCACTAACAACTCAGTAGGTTGCTCAGCAGCAGCAGTGACTGTCTTGAATTACCTGTATCCTCAATGACCGTCATCAAAGCAGTGTTCTTAATGGGTCGCAGGATGTTGCGGCAAAGTAGCATTTGGCCTTCGTGCAGCCTGCCTAGTTCAAGACCATCAAGCGGCAGAACCCTGAGCTTCTCTAGGGGCCGGCTGCTGGGCCGAGGTTTGTACTGATTCAAGAACTGTATGGAAGGCACGGAGAAGGTCTCCTTGTTTGAGCTGATAAAACTCCTAGATGCTTCGATAATCTCAGTGAGTTCCGTTCGGTAAGCAACCCGACTGCCAGTGCGGCGAGGGCCTCCGCCGGAGGCCGCATAACGAAGCGCATTGCGCATAGTCTGTACAAAGCTTGCCATAATGATGCAATGTGTACTCTGTAGGGATCGAGGTTTCGGTTGATCTGGCTGCTCTACTGATCCGATCGTTTGCGGCAACGGGAGTTGCAAGCATAGAGCATTCGGAAAACCTCACATAGTCATATCCTTTATCACTCCTTAAAGCAGATTACATGTGCAATGGGTGTGCGAAGCCCTGTGCTCCTGGCGTGAAGGAAGTCACAGATGAAGGTTTGCTCACTTTGGCCGTGAGAGGCACGGACTGACTGCCCTACTGGCCCTGTGCCCGAGGCCTCCACTCCATACGCATGGCACTATTCAGGCCACCACTCACTAAGGGACACCGGTATGAGTGTAGCCAGTGTCTGGTGATAGCACTTATCCGCTTCTCGTGGCGTTCGCTGTACGGCTTGACACGCCAACATGTTCATCGCTTGGTTTTTGAGGCCCAGGTACGGGACTATGGGACGATATAAAACGCATGTATATACCTACAAGTATCTGCAGACATCATAATAAATATCCTTAGAAGGGTTTACAACCCTAATCCCATCAGTCTTGAAAGGGCTACACCGCACGCATGGATGTTGGATTGACGCCGAACAATGCAGCTCTCTCCGAAGACAGTCAGGATGCCGTCACAGTGACACAGCATAAGCTAAAGTCAAATCCCAGCACATGATATCACAAATTCACAGCGACTGAACCATAACAACGTCGCCCACGTCACCCCAGCCTCCTAGACGTTCGCATTCCTTCACTCACCATGACGACCACATCACCATCAGCAGTACAGCCAGGACCTAGTGGCACTGAATCATCCCCCCGCCATCCTTCCCTAATCCCTAGCAAAATGCCAAAGGCCAGCTTTCTCTTCTCCCTCCTACTTCATAGTATGCTGAGCCAGAACCCCAAGCATTATTATATGAACCCTAAGCTGCCTCCCTACACCCTGTCGATTATAGGGTCCACAATAATAGCATACACCAATCACACAGCAGGCAAAAGCCCCGACCAGCCCACCCCCTCTTAAAACTGACTGCCACTTATCCTCCTCCCAGCCCCCCCCCCCCCTTTACACAACAAACTTTGGTCTAAAGCGCAGCACATCTGACCCGCAAGCAACTTTCAGTCGTGGCAGCAGATGAAGGTCCTGCCCCCTCCTCCCTATCTGCTGCTGCTGCTACAGCAGCGGCGCCACCTCCTCACGCGCTTGAGGCTCCTTCCGCTCCACTTGCTGCTGCTGGGGGTGATGGTGAAAGGGTCGAGTATGTTGATGCTGAGACTGTGGTTCCATCTGCGCCTGCTGCTGCTGCTGTTGTCCATTCACACTGCCGCTGCTGTTGCTGTCCTTCCCCCTGCCCTTCCGCCTTGGCACAATTGACTGCGCCATGAACCCATATCATATACCATGACCAATATCATGTTGACCAAGACAAACTGCCAGATACTGTAGCATAATGCCTGATGTATCTGTAACAGCACTCAGGTCCAAGCAAAAAACTGCCAGAGGCTTAGCACCATGTATTGTCCACCTGCTCAAGCAGGGTATGCAGATAACTAACTGCCCAAGACAGATCAGACTTTGCCGCCCATCTGCTAAGGCCAGGTAATTATAACATAACATAAGATGACAAACATCTAGGGTGTGGCAACCGAAAAGGGCTGCTAGGTCGAAACGACCAAACACACCATCGGATGGATCCAAAAAGAACAATATTATAGAGAACAATATGATGACAGAGGCAGAGCATATGTAATCCACTTGCATCATCTGCGTGAGGTGGATTACATATGCTCTGCCTCTGGCAGTTTGTTATTTGCATACCTAGAACCTAGACATAAACTAGAACCTATACATAAATTAATTGGTAGCTTCTGAGGTCTCCAATCTCCTCAGAACGGTTTACAACCCTAATCCTCTCAATATCCTGAAATGCAAACACATTTGGACGTGCGCCGGATAGACAAAGGCTGCAGCTCCAGACGACCAATTACTTAACAAATCAATCAGAACGCAAGACCAACTAGGTCGATGGCCAAACAAACTTAGGCCATAAACCAAAGGCGTCTGATCACAAAGCCACACAATCGATGGACGGCCAATGACACAACAAAAGCTACATTCAACTGACACCAAAAGAAAACAGAAGATCTCACAACGGCTAATGACCCATCACCACGTCGCCCACCTCCACCCAATTATGGAGCCTCCGGTTGAACCCACCTTCCCTTACCACATTACCACCAGCCGTACAGCCAGGACCCCCACATTGAACCATCCATCCCTCACCATTCCCTAGCAAAACCCCAAACTTCAGCTTTCCTTTCTCTCTCCTATGCTGAGCCAAAACCCTAAGCAACCCTGAACCCTCCCTAGACCCTGTAATAGGGTCCACAGTAATAGCATCACAGCGAGCACATGCACCAACCACCACCAGCCGAGCACTACCACCGATCGAGACGGCTTCCCAGTTATCCTCCTCCCAGGCCTCCATCCCTGAAACAACAAAGTTTGGCCTAAACCGCAGCACATCTGACCCTACGTAAGTCTCAGCAGCAGATGCAAGTCTTGTCCCTTCAGGCCTTCCTGCTGCTGCTTTTGCCAAAATTACAGCAGCAGTGCCAGATCTTGAGACACTTGAGGCTCCGGCTGCTTCAACTGCTGCCCCTGCTGCGGCTGTCGTTCCCGGTCCCCCTGCTGCTGCTTTCATTCCAGCTGCCGCTGCTGCTGCTTTTTTTCCTGCTGCCGCTCCTGTCATTTTCACTGCTGCTGCCCCTGCTGCTGCTGCTGCTGCTGATGTTTGCTCCTTAACATGTGTACCGCCTCCTCCCTGTAGTGCCATGACCTGTTTCACACTTTCCAGGTTAACTAGCAGGTACTGACCCTCATTCGCAAACCCTAAGTACTGCTCACCTCCTCCTCCTGCCACTCGTCCTGCTCCTTCCACTCGTGCTGCTTTGTCTGCTCCTAATACTCCTGGAGGTGGTCCCACTGCCGAAGCCTGCATTGCTGCCTGGCTTCCAGCACTAAAAGCAGCAGCTACAGCAGTAACACCAGCATCTTGGCCCTTGCCTCCCTCCCTTTTGACTTTCCTAGCTTGAGGTACTTGCTGCACCACCTTGCATCGCACACCTATAGCTGCCTCAAACCAAAGAGCTACTGCCTGTAGTGCCCCTGCTACTGTACTGCTACTAGTGACACTGGCACTACCTCCCATCCCATTGCAACAATAGACATCCCCGTCATTTATGCTGCTGCTGCTGCTGTTGTAAAAGATGGGAGCAGCAGGTGCTTCTGGTAGCAAGACATCTGCTAAAACGGAGCCACATACTGTATCACCACACACTTTCACCTCCTGCTGGACACTTGTGGCACCCGCTGGGGTTACACCTAGTGCCCCACGTGGTGATACCAGAGCCTGCTGGCCCTCCCCTTCCGACCATGTATGCCCTTCGCCTAAAGCCCCAGGTATCTTAAGCCTGAGTGGCTGCTGAACCCTTGGAGACGTCACTGTCAACACCCCCGGCACTAAGTCCACACTCGGTGTCACTTGTGTCACCAGGGGACACTTCTTCAGTGTCACTACCTGGCCCGCATCATCTACTAGAGCCCATTCCCTATCATACAGCAACCCCGTCGGCCCGCAAGGCCAAGAGGTCACAACTTGAGCAGCGCAAGACTTGATAGGGTATAGCAATATGGCGGATAGAACCCCTCTGCTGCTTCTGCCGGGATCACTCACTGCTGCTGCTGCATTGGCAGGCCTTCCTCTCCCTGCTGCGAGTACAGATGGTGATAATAGTGGTGGTGGTGGTGGGGGTGGTGGGGGTGCTGCTGCTGCTCGTGTTCGTTTTGCTACCTGTGCTGAGTCACCTTGGTCCCGGTGACCAGCACCCCTTGCTGCCTGCCCTAATGCTACTGCATCTGCTGCTGCGGTGGGTGTTGCTGCTGCTCCTGCTGCATCCGCTGCTGCTGCGTCTTTTGAATTCGCTTCCGGTGCTCCTGCTGCTGCTGCTGCTGTTTCTGTTTCAGAACAACCAGCAGGAGCTAGTGCTGGCTCCTTTCCTTTACACGTATCTACAGCAGACTTAGCCATGCACTCAGAGGGAGTGATGGGCAAAGTTTCCGGCACTCTATGACCACCACCAGCAGCAGCAGCAGCAACAGCACCACCAATACTCAAATCAGCAACAGCAGCAGAAGCAGGAGCAGAGGTGTCCACAGCTATACTAGTGCCCCCCTTTGCAAACGCCCCTTTCCCTCCCTCTATTCGCCCCGCTGCTCTGCCGGAATGTACTACAGCTGTGGCTCGTGCTGTCACAATGTCCCGGTTCCGAGCAGCCCCATTCAACAGCCGCCCGTCCCCACCCTCCCCTAACCCCTGCACCCCACCCCTCCCCAACACCCTTTCCCCCGGTGCCCCAAAATAATCCAAGAAATGCTCCCTGAGGAAGTCCACCAGACACTGTGTGTCTTCCCAGCTGCTCATGTAACCCAGTGACGCCCTGATGGCACCTGTTGGTCTTCCATTGACCAAATCATGATCATCCCAACACACATGACCAGCAGCAAAGTGCTCCCTGAGGTCTGACCCAGATAAACCCAGGTAGTAGGAGCAGGCACCCGGGTTACAGAAGCAGCCTGCAGGGAGCAGACACAACTAGGTTTCAGAATTAAGATATCTTGCCTTGTCTAATTTTCAACTTTAAAGAATTATAACTGTATGATAGTCTAAGATTCCAGCACAATTCCTTGCGGTCCAGATCGTAGCAGATAACACAAAGCAACACGCCCCCACCCCCCACTCCCTTTTCCCACCCCCACCCGCTTCCCATTCCACATGCATGGCAACTACAGCGCTGGAGGCTCCCAACCCTGACCTCTTAACATCATATTCATCTAATAGGTGACACTCAAAATTTAACGCGCAGCCATGCAAGCAGGACTAGCAGAGACATGAATAATCGCAATAAAACCCAGCACGACCGTCACTGTTAACAGCCCCATTCTCATCCTCTCTCTTATGAGTTGCCCCTTCTTCTGCTTGCAGCCCGGCCTGCCCCTCTCACCTGTCCTTAAGCTGAT
This sequence comes from Pseudopediastrum boryanum, assembly GCA_963556185.1. NCBI lineage: Eukaryota > Viridiplantae > Chlorophyta > Chlorophyceae > Sphaeropleales > Hydrodictyaceae > Pseudopediastrum > Pseudopediastrum boryanum. The sequence goes on from OY744505.1 coordinate 7,610,602, forward strand.
GCCATAAACCCCCGCCAGGGTTTCCACCTCCTTATACCCCACATAGCTGCCATCAGGTCTTAGCAGGTTGAAGGTTATCACTGGACCCTGAACCTCACGCCACCGGGACAGCAGCGCTTCAGTTACTAAACCGCCACCGTCATCATCATCCTGCAACTGCTGCTGCTGGCATCGTGCTTGATGCTGCCGACAGATGTTGTGCTCACGCTGCTGATGGACATGCTGCTGCTGCATTTCGTGATGCTGCGTTTGGTCTTGCTCCTGCTGCTTCTCCTTCTGACCTTGCCCTTGCCCTCGCTGCCACTGCTGCGCCTCGCCTTGCTGCTGCTGCGTTTCATCCTGCTGCTGCTGTATTTCACTTTGATGTTCCTTCTGCCCCCACCCTTCCCCTCGCTGCTTCTCCTGCGCTTCTCGCTGCTCTTCTTGATGCTGCTGCTCTTGACCTACCCGCTGCTGCTGCTGCTGCTGCTGTCCTTCTCGTTGTACCGCCTTCCCCCACCCACCCAGCAACTCCCTAGCCGCCTCACAGCAGTACAAAACCACCAAGGGTTCTCCATTGCTATGCCTCAACCCCAGCAGCTGCTGCATGAGGTTAAATCCTAGGCATGCCATGTGGCGGTCTACGGCAGGAAACCCCCCTAAACCCTGCAGCTGTTTGAACCCATGCCTAGCTGCTGCTATGGATGTGAAGGGGAGGGTGCCATCCTCTAGACCTGGTGCACCTGAACGCCTATCACCAGAAAGATACGGCAATTGGAGCTGTCATTAGGAGCCCGAAGAGAGGGATATAATCAGGAAAAAAAATTCAGAATAAACGGTAAACTATTTTATTTGAAACACTTTAAAAAAGCATTAATCACAATGCTACTAAAACAAACATTTTTTCCTTACACCTCTGGCCTTCATTGTCCCAGGCTACTTCTACCAGGGCTACAGCAAGGGAGCAGCCATAGCAGAAGTCGAGAGAGTGGAAAGCTGGAAGACTACAGCCAAGGGTGAACAGACAGGTAAAATGTCCGGTGTAGTCTGGACATGGCCTATGGCAAAAGGCCAAGGGAGCAAACCATTCTGACAAGTGATCCAACAAGATAACACTTCAAGGATGAGGCAGTGACATTACTATTACATTTCAAGATATGCCATAGCAAAAATTGCCATAGGCCCCGCCTTTCAAGCTGTCACAAAGCACAGCAAGATGGAACAGTGACAACAGCGGACACTGCACAATTCATTCAACAGGGCATCAAGTTGAAGGGCATCAAGGAGGAGGAGGTCAAAGCCCTGTCCCCCTTCAAGCCCCCCAAATGTCTCTTCCGACACCCAAGTCCCCCCCCCTAGGGCCCAGTGAGATACATGTGTTCCCCCCTCACCTCTTGTACCATGCCTCCTGCGGTACAGACACCTCCACTGTACCGCCTCCAAAGTACACCTTCCTCTCCACCATCATCTGCAGCAGCTCCCTCTTCACTATCAGCGCCCCTAGGCCTGTGGGATGACCAAATATCTTGTAATAAGATAATGCCACCATATCAGCTGGGAAGGCAGAGAGGTCTGGAGGGTGGCTGCTGCAGCACTTGGCAGCATCTAGTAACAACCACCACTTGTGATGCTGCTGCTCTTGTTGCTGTTGCTGCTGCTGAAAATCCTCCTGCTGCTGATGCTGCTGCTGCTGTCCCTGCTGTCCATGCTGCTGTGGCGGCCGTCCCTGCTGCTGCTGTTGCTGCTGCCACTTCTGCTCCCCCACCTGTCTATCCTCCTGCTGCTGCTGTTCCTGATGTCCCTGCTGCCCCTGCTGTTGCTGTTGCCACCCCTGCCCCGGCCACCGCCCCTGCTGCTGCTGCTGCTGCTGCTGCTGCTGCTGCTGCTGCTGCTGCAACCCTTCCCTCTTCTGCTTTTGTTGCAGCACCTGCTGCTGCTGCTGCTGACCCTGCCGCCTCCCCTCCCTCTGCTGCTCCCTCTCCCGTCCTGAGCTCTCCTGCCCTTGCTGCTGCTGGTTCTGCTCTTGCCTCCCTTGCTTCTCAATTTGCTCCAACTGCCCTTGTCCATCAACATACTCTTGCTCTTCCCCCTGTTGCTGCTGCTGCCGTCCCTCCTGCCCCTGCTGCTCTTCGCCCTTCCCCTTTGTCCCCCCCTCTTCTACCATCCCCATGAGTTGTTCCCACACCCCCCTCACATCCAGCCTCATCCCACTGAAATTACACTCAGCAGGGAGGACCAACAAATGATGGACCACCTGAGCTTCCATTCCACCCTTTTCTGCAGCAAATACATTTTGAACGTCCAGCTCATCGCTTGTATCTGGAACTTTGCAGCTATTGCTATTGCTGCTGACACTGCTGGTACTGCCAGAGAGACTCTGCTGCTGCTGCTGCTGCGGCGGCGGAGGCGGCGGCGACGAAGGGGCTTGCTGCTGTTGCTGCTGCTGCTGCGGCGGCGCGGGCCCTGGCGACCGCAGCCACGGCGGGGCCTGCTGCTGCCACTCCTGCCCCTGATGCTGCTGCTGCTGCTGCTGCTTTTCTAGCACAGTGTGTGCTCCTCCCTCTTCCTCCGGCCCTGCTACTGCTCCACCTGCTGATGATAGCAACACAGATCGCCCCTGCTGCTGCTGCTGTTCACTTGCTGCTGCTGACGACAATGGTAGTGTTGCCATTCGCTGCTGCTGCTGTTGCTGAGCATGTTGCTGTTGCCAGCTCTTCCCTCCGGTTGCTGCTACTGCTCCTACTGCGGTTGTTAATCTATCATGGCCCTGAAGCTGCAGTGGCAGTAGCTTAGCCCCAGCAGCAGTAGCTAACTGGACAACTCCCAGCGCACTGTTGTGGTTTTGTAGGGTGTAACCGCAACAGCTGCTGCTTGGAGTCCAGGGGAAGCATTCTCCAGCTAGCTTGAGAGCAGCTGTAGCACCTGCAGTCAACACCACCTGTGGCAGTAGCAGCAGAAGAGTTGATGAAATCAGCAGTGGTAGTAGCAGCAGGAGATGCTTCAGGACCATTTCATGGGAGCTAATTATGCAGGCATTCTGATGACCTCCAAATCGCACAGCCGAGACCATGGGACAGCAGCAACTGCACCGACTACCTTCCAAGGCACATCTATGGTTTGAGGAAGAAAGTGTGGGCAGAGAAGGTCAATAAAAGACAATGCCGCCTTCCCTGCTAGCTTGACAACAGCTGTAGGACTTGCAGTCACTACCATTTGTGGCAGTAGCAGGTGAAAGCATAGCACAATCTACGGTTGGTTGCGTCGAAATTTTTCAAACAGGGGCCCAACATGGCAGGACATATAAATGCTATAGCTCGTAACTGGTTAGCTCAATTCAGTGCAGGCTGTCTGTAGCTGTCCTGCAGACTGTGAGGGACTCGAATATCAGTGGCTGACTATGCTTACCTCGTACTCGTTAGCTCTGGCGTTGCACATTCGCAGCGTCAACTGCCGCAGCTCGTCGATGGCCGCAGCTGTTGCATTGTACGCATGCTGCTGGCTGTGAGGGTTTACGAAGAGCTGCTGCAGCAGCTCAGCAGTCGCGAGTTGCAGCTGCTTCGAGGAGTATAAGGTCGCAGCGGCATGGTCCAGGTACGTCGTGCTTCCGATGTGGCTGAACTGCTCGGATCGTAGCTTATCAAGCTGGCTGTTGTAGCCGAAGCCCAAGGGCTCGAAGGTGCGCAGGAAGCCTTCCTTGTTGCTGCGGTTGCTGCTGGGCTGCACGTGGTTTCCTCCGCTGCTGCTGCTGTTGTAGCCATGAGAGCCTTTGATACCTCTGTGAGAACCTGCCGTCGACTTTGAGTCGTGTTTCGCGACAGATTGTGCTGCATGCACGCAGACAAGGGTGAGCTTTAACCAGCGTCCGTGCAGGATGGCTACCGCGAGTATGCCCGACAACGCACATGCATAGCCCTTGTCATCCGTTCAATTCAACTTACCAATGAAACGCGCTATACACAGTCCCAAGCAGGCAAGCAAGGGCGCCCAAGCGTGCAGTATCCAGTGCCACATGTGTGCAGCGGTACAATCGCGCCTTTACCATGCATAATGACATAAGATCACCATGTCAGCAGGTGCAAAGGTATTATTTTCGTCTTCGCAGGTATGGGCGAAGTTCAGCTAAGAGCGTCAATGAATTGTATAGACACGGCACGGCATGGACACGCGCAACACCAAAACTGAAGCAATGCCACTAGGGCAATCGACAATCAGTGGGCATGTCGTGGTCTAAGCCGCATCTGGACTCCCCCTACAACCCATGCATCTCGAGCTTCTGAGCATGAAGCAGACTAGGCCAGTTACTAGGTGACCCATGTGAGGCCACGGGCTCCGTTGGGAGTGCGTCATGAGGGTCCACGTCGGTATGCAACCTTGGGACAAGAATTCAGCAATCTGCGCCTCACATTGGCCTGTAATTCTCCCAATTCCAGTCCTCAAGCAACGGCGCCCTTCCAGTTTGGGTAGCGGCACTTGGGTAGGGTGCCATGCATAAAGGTAGCTCTGTCGATAGTCAAGGACTCATTAAGCGCGTGTGTAACAATCGTATTGACCACAGTCCGGGTATCACGCTGCGCTCCCTGACCTGATCCATACGTCAACCCGCTGATCTTGGCGACAATTCGCTGTGCAACAACAATAACGCCCCCGTGCTGCGGGGATGTCAGGTGGGACAGGAAACCCTCGTGCGGATCGGGAGGACTACGCAGCCAAGGCGTTGGAGCTATCTGCCCAGGTATGCTCACCGATCGACCAAGCTGGTTCACCCCCATTGCATGGTGCATTCAGTTGGCCCTTGCCCGTCCGCGCCATGGTGTAGGTTGAAGCGCTGCAGCAGAAGCTCCATGAGATCCATGCAACGGATGTAAACACTCTTAGGTACGTCCCTCGATCATACGCCGTCCCCAAGGTCCACTCGTGACTGTTACAGCCTCCTGGCGTTCCCTGCATGGTCAACCGCATTCCCCTGGCATTTAAATCCTTAGCAGCGTTAACCTGCTACCTGCGTTAATGTTCTCGTGGCTTACGTTTGCAGGCGGGCGTTCAGAACCATCGGCCAGCATCTGGAAGTCCTGAAACAGGAAGCAAGCGTAAGTGTAAGCCAGCGCTTATACATCACTTCTCCTTGGCCTGACAGCTGCATGCTCATACACCCAGTGAGGCCATTTGCATGGACCCCTCCGAACCCTTGATAGCCGTTCTCGCCCCCCTTTTATGACATCTGATAGATAGCTTTGTAGTAGCTTTTTGCTTTGGCCCGTCACTACCTTGGAGCTTGCTTGGCTTCGAGAATTTGAGGTCTTTCTGAGGGATTCTCATGCATGCCTATAGATCTCATCGGACAGCTTCCAGGCCGTGCAGCGCCACCGGCATGACTCCAGCTAGTATAATAACAACTTGTGGGACGACATACATCGACATTTTCTCATCCATGTCTGTGTTGAACGTGTCTACAGGTGCTGGAGCGCATGGTTCGAAATGTTGAGCCAGAAGTGTACCCTCCTGAGTATATTGCTGAGCAGGTGGGTAGCAGCAGCAGCAGCAGAGGATTAGCAGCACTAGCAGCAGCAAATCAGTAGCACTAACAACAGCAGCAGTCAGTAGCAGAACATCAGCAACACGAGCAGCAGGAGCACCGCAATGTGAATAGCAGCAGCAGCAGCACTAACACAATGGTTGCACCAGCAACGCACACCTGTGTAGTCTGCATGACTCAGCTAGCAGGTCACGTATCTAATGCAGTGTCAGGGGATATGCAGTGACTGACGCCAGCGCCGCCTGAGCACATTAAACAAGATCGGATGATCATCTTTATGGTTTAGGGTTGATGGCTGCTCACAAGGCAGCTCTCCTCTCCGAATAACATGGCCGTGGTTATGGTGGAGCCAGGTCGTATGGCAGCATGTGTACTAAGTGAACAAAGCGTTGGCCCCTTTGCAGGGCCCAACTCTTTCCTCATGACCTCGCCACTGCTCTTTGAAAGGCTTCTAAGGCTGGCTGCACAGCCCTGCCACTTCCATATTGGCCCAACCAATGCATGGGGAAGAGGCAGAGGGCATATTTTTTTAGGACATGTTTTCTGAGAGCCGATGGATTAATCCACCAAACCAATCTCTTTGTTTGGTGGCGTGCTAGCATCACCCAAGCAACAAGTTCTTATTGATGTTTCAAGATATCAAATAGCATAGAAGTTGTTGCTTGGCAATTATGCCACCCTAAGTCGCTAGAAGGCCTCATCGGTTTGCTTCCTACCGGCTTTGCAAAATATAATTCAGAGACATCATTCAGAATGTTTGTTTCCATCCCTTCCACCGTCTTTCTCCTTCCTTGCAGTTGGCCCAAGCAGGCATCGTGAGTGGAGCTGTGTATGGGGCGTGCAAGCTACTCAAAGATGTGCCAGGCCCGGTGAGTAATGCACCTTTTTAATTCAGGAGAAAGTACTTAGGGTTTAGGGTTAGTCCACAGAGCAGGCAACAACTAATCCCCCGTATACCTCATCCCCAGTGGTGGTTCCTTGGAGAAAGTTTAGGTTTCTGTTATTTCACTACTGGTGCAGAAGGAGCTCTGTTGTTTGTAGATCCCTCCAGGGATTGGGTGTGAGCGATCTGCCGGTATCATCTTGTAAGAGGAGACATGCAGACAAACTGGTTGGAGTCATGTTGCGGGAGCTGCACGGTGCAAAAGCTATGCAATGATGCATCTCACATGCATGCAAGGCTCACTTGTGAAGTCGCTACTGTAGATGGCAGGATATTCAGTGTGTCATGGGTGACAAATCATTTTACTCACCAGAAAGCCTTCTGCGTTGATGATCATTAGGGGCTCGAAGAATGAGTTTGTAACAGCACATGGTACCTAGCCAAAAACATTGGGGCAGTCCAGAAAGTGTCAATCGAGTCTTACACTGAGCAGATTACCGGTTTTGGCCACACTTGGCCTTCATCAGATCCCAAATGCACAAGACAATGAATGGGAATATGATCTTTCCAAATGGCCACCAGGGCACAAGGGCAAGGCTTGCATGCTTTCGTCACCAGCCTAGTGACACACAAACCTAGGGTTCTCCGACATGAGATGAACACCAACAGATGCAGCTGCCAAAATTCCCACTGCCACTGGGGGGACAGTGGCAGTGGGATTTTTGCACAGTGCACTGTTTTGTGGAACGTACCACTCCCTTAGTGCCATCTGAATGGTACTGCTTTTGATGCAGCTTTTAGCAAATTGTACTGGTGCAGCTTTTAGCAAATTGTATATGTACTTTGAAATCAACGAGCAGTAGTGCAAGAGATACAACGACCATAAAAGCACAGGTGCCAGCGATACCAATTCTGCCGTACGTGAATGCCGTTCTCAATAATTGCCAGCTGGACAGTTCTCCTATTAGTAACTGTCGGCCTGTATCGCCCCTAGAGCTGTCCTGCCTGACACACACCTGTCACTGTCTTATACTGCAGGGCAAAGCCAGCACTTGGTTGCGTCGCAGCCTCGTCCTAGCTGCTGTGGTTATCATTGGCTGGCGCCTGGCCTTTGGTTCAGTTGCTAGGTTTGCTAAAGCCTTGAAGGAACACAAGCAGCGGCGCAAGGCCTTCTTGAATGAATGGGAGCAGCTGAAGCATCGCATTGACATCCTTGTCAGTCTCACATCCACCCTACCAGCTGCAGCAGCAGCTACTGCAAGCAGTACGAGTGCTTTTGGTACTGCTCTACCACAGCCAGCAGCAGCAGCAGCAATAGGGGGTTCACTTCCCCCTAGGGTTCCTACTCCGGGGCCTAATGGGGGTAATGGGGCAGATTTTGTGATGCTTGAGTTGCCGAGGGTTGATAGTGGCACTGGGCTTTCCCCGCTGATGTCACCTGCACCAGAGGCGGATCAAGGGGGGTTACCTTTACCTCGGCATGGTATGGGGTTTAGTGGGGGCACTAGTGGCACTAGTGCTAGTGACAGGGTGAGCGGCGGGGTGCAAGGGGGATCAGAGCAGCAGGGCGTAGCAGGGTTCGGCAGTAGGTGGTATCCACCCCCACCGGCAGGAGCAGCAGGAGGAGGAGGAGGAGGGGTTCAAGCTACAAGCACCAGCAGCAGCAGCAGGGTTACCCAAGGGGGCAGTAGCAGCAGCCGGAGGGGACAGCAGGAAGCAACACAAGGCCCTACAGCAGGTGGTGGAGGCAGTACACAAGAAAGCAGTACTGCAATGGAAACAGAAGAGGGCTCTTTAGATGAGCAGGGGTTACTGGGTGGAGTGCCTGACCCTTTCAGATTAGGGTGGGGGGGAGTTGGAGCTTTGCATGGGCCACCAGCACAACCAGAAGGAGCAGCAGCAGCAGGAGGTGGTGGGCGAGGAGGTCTGACAATGCAGTTAGCGGGTGCTGCTTCGCTTGAGAGTGATAATGGGTGGGTAATGGACTCGCCTGCAGCAGCAGTAGCAGGGCAGGAGGGGGCAGGAGCAGGAGCAGCAGGACCAACTAGCAGCACCGGTGGGCAGCAGCGGCAGCAGGGGCAGCAGGAGGGAGAGGAGGGGGAGGAGGGGGAGGAGGACATGGAAGATGAAGGGGAGGGGGAGGGGAGGGAGGGGGGCAGGGTTGTTGCATCGACAGTATCGCCGACAATGTCAGATGCCATTATGCTGGATTATGAGAGTGGGAATGGCAGCGAGTGAGGAGAGGGGAGGCAGCAAGCAAGGGGCGCTTGCGGGTCATGAGAAATCGTAAAGTGTGGATCTGCTAGTCAAGACATGGTTGCCATCCAGTTCCAGCACGCCATTCTGGAAGTGGTAGTAAACCATGTCTTGCCTTGCGGATCCCGACTGTAACATATTCCATGATCAACAGGAACTAGGAGGGTGCATGCTTAATCACCACTTCAGAATGAGAGAAAGGCGAGGCTCTAGGCAACTGCGATGCACATCTACAAATGTTTTTGGAGACTACAGAATGAGAGGAAAATTAGAATGAGAGGAGGATTAGATATCGGGCCAACACACAGAGATCCTGTAGCACATTTCAAGATTATGCGTCCACCAGCTGTTTTGTGTGGGTGGGTGTGTTGTAATTGTAGTGTGGAGCCTGCGGCCATTGCTGTGCATCCGTAACTGGATACGGTTTTGGTGTAGGGCTGCCAGGCTCACACCACAAACAATCCAACTGGTCTTCTATTGATCGGTACTCACAACTAATGGCATAGTATGAGGAGTGGGCAAGATCTTTCCTCCTCGCCATATGACCGATGCAGCTGCTAGTGTACGGCTGTATCGGTCGGCAATCCGTTTGCATATGCTAGTAATGTTGGCGGGATTTGTGTGATGTGGGGTGGGGGGGGGGGCTCTCCCCTTGTGAAGCTTACGTTGGCAAACCCATTGGTGCGGACGCTGTGCCACAGTATTGAGTCCATTTCTTGCTTTCACGTTGGAGCTTGCATGTCAAACTCGCTCCTATCATTGAGGATGCAACTGCCGGCATCGTGTGCTAGTCAGTAATTGAATCATTTCATGGGGCCACGTGTCACGGTTAGCAAACTGTTTCTGGCCACTGTTCCTGTATGAATCGATGGGGCAGGCTGCGGTGAGAAGGGTAGTGGCCTTAATAGTTTCTGCTGGGGCCATTTGGTAACGTTTACCAGCAGATCACTTACTAAACACAGGTTAGCCTGACATCTGGTGACACCCATGGGCCATCCCATGGATGGAATGATGAACTCCCGATAAAGTATCCTGTTCAATGTGTACAGCAGCGACCTCGCAGACTGGACCACTAATAAACAGTGCGATACAGGACATTACTATTTTGCAGGCCATGTGTGCTATTACAGCCAAGAGAGAGAGAGAGAGAGAGAGAGAGAACTTGTTTTTCTAGAGAGAGAGAGAGAGAACTACGCAGAGAAGGGGGGAAATCCCTTCTTGCATACATTAAGGGAGTGCAATTACAGCCTACTCTTCTCTACTGCCATGCCATCGGCACCCATGGGCCGGCCATGTACGTACCCAGTACGCACATGCTTCCTATTCTTTACTGGTCACAACGAGCAACCCCAGCACCATGATCAGGCCATACTTCAGCCAGGGGTAGTCGTTCATCACAATGGTCACCATACCCACATAGGGCAGGAACCTGCAGATGGGCCAGTCACAGACAGAAGCTCTTATACAAAGGAAGCCTAGCACAACCTGCCTTCCAAAGGGAGCGATGGAAGTGAGCATCTCTAAATGCTGCCTGCATGAACTTGTATCTGGATGGTGCTTTCAGAACAAATTTCTCACACGGAGTGGCACGTTAGGTAAGCTCAGGAGTCTCTGCCGATGCACTTTAAAGAGGCAAACTCTCAGCAAACGTCTGCTCCCTCCTCATGTATGCAAGTACCAGGGGGTCTGGCGGCCATGGGACCAGAACCAGAGCCAGCTATTGTGGAACTGTCTGTTCTATTCTCTTATCAATGGTATGGCTGCCATTCAGCGAACGTCCCAACAATGCGTTCCTCTACCCACTGCATTTATACTTGCAAGAATCTCTACTGTAAGTCAATGACAAGCACCAAAGCAATTAGTGTGCCATGAATGACGGGCGACAGCTTGCTTTGCCCCACGAACATTACTCGTGCACGGGAGTGCAGAGGTATGCCCTTAACTTAAAGCAGGGCTTCATATGAAGCTTGCCCAAGCAAGGTTCCCAGTGCCTATCTCTAGCAGGCACACAGCAGCAGCTGAAGAGTCTGTGAATCTCTGCTTGAACTTCCTGCTGCACCCCTGACTTACCCTACAGCTCTCCCCATGATGTGATTCATATGTAGCCAGTCCTGGCCCCTGGCATACAGCAGCCGGTCATCACCATAGTTGTTGTCTCCCTGCAGGGAGGGCAGTGGAACAGGCAGCCCACTTGAATCACACTGACAGACGTGATCCTAGACTAGTGTTTTCTTTCTTTGTCTGTCTGTTTGTTTGTTTGTTGTTACAGCCTGCCATGTTTAGAACAGCTCATGAGCCCTTGTTGTGTTCATCTACATGCCGGATTGTCAATGCTCCCTGTTTCATGCACAGTCCAGCAAAAACATGTACGATTGGCTATTGGGTACTTTGCACAGCAAAGATACATGCTGATGCTGCTCCCCGTGCCTCCCCCACCCACCCCCTCAGAATATCATCTACCTCCCCTTCAAACACCCTCCTGCCACTTCCTTCCTCCACCTTACACACCTTGCTTAACATTCATGACCTCCTCCTCTGGCCCCTACCTTAACAAGGAACAAAAATGATGGTCATTGGCTTTTTGGTGTGCTTTCACAACACCCTGAACAGTTGGGAGTAAGCGATGCCCAGCCCTAACATGCTATGCACTGCAAGTTCCCCAGTCCCAACTAGAGCTGTGTCCCTTGTATCCGTGAAACTTCCTTCCTTACTCCGCCCCTGCTCCCTGCCCTCTCTTCCTCAGCCCTTCCCACGTATTTCGGGGCAATGCATTGCTCGTGAGCAGAAGAGACCCCCTCGTTCCACTCCCCTTTACCCTCAACATGTCCTTGAGTCCCTGCTACGTACCTTTGTAAGAATATCCAAGTGGTCCTCGTTAGCTCTTTGATGCACTTTTATCACACGATGAACAATAGGGATGTCCCGCCCGTCCAGATTGAACACTACAATTTCTCCTGTCCTGGCTGGCGCTGTGCCCATGTTGAGGAACAAGATGTCACCCCGTTGGAACCCAGGCTCCATGCTGCCACTCAGAACAACCACCACCTGCAGTACAAACAAACAAACATTACAAACAACCAAGCATTTGAGGTGTGCTATACACACGGCAGCTAGGTGAAAACAGCAGCAGCGGCAGCAGCAGTCACAGCAGCAGGAATGAAGGGAGGGGCAGCAGGGACAGTATCAGCAACACGAAGTACAGCACATCATAGTGCTTTTGTAACAGCTTGAGGTGCAGGACTTCTGGCACTTTTAGTAGTAGCAGCTGCAAGAGCTAAAGTAGGATGATCGGGAACATGGGGAGCTGCTGCAACAGCAGCAATGATACCAGGAGCAAAACCCTACCAAGCAGTTCAGAGTGCAGAAGTGAGCATTTAATGTTGGCAGTTGCATCAGTCATGTTCTTTGCCACCTTTTCTAGTGAGGCATCCCAACTGCCAGTCATGCTGACATGGTGCAGCATGACATGCATTCCACCCCAAAAGCATCATTATCATCCCCAGGTACTCTTGCTGCTGCTATTACCACACATATACTGCTGTTTGCAAATACCGATGGGAAGCTGCTGGGTTTATGAATGGATTGTTGGGCCAGTCATGGCATCCTTCGGACCAATGCTAAAGCTTAGTCCCATGGACTAGTGTTGAAACCCCAGCTGTTTGACAGCTGTACCAGCTTCCAGCTGCTTCGCAGCCTACTGATCGTCACTGTAGCTGTGACCTTATGGGCAAGCACATACATCCTACCAGCACAGCTGCATTCCTAGAGGGGACTGCAGCTGCAATAGCTAGCCACATGATATGAAGATCACTTTGCTTGGAATGAGAAGGCATGGCTGCCATAGGTGCTTCAGCTGCCCAAAGGCGTTGGTAATTGCATCATCATGGTACCTAGCCTATGCTTCTGCTGCTCTGCAAGGTGATGAATCCCTGCTACTGGCCCAAGATTCTGCTTTCAGTGGGGTCAGCTACACTTACTGGTGACTCGCTGCCGGTCAATAGCATCAACGACTTCCATATTATGAGGGCTGAGGTGACGACGAGGCCTGCAAGGAGCTTCCATTGGCCGTATGTCTTCCCAACAGCTTGGCTTGCGGTTGGTTGTGCATACCTAGGTTAACCGACTGTAGGAGGAACTGCCTCTTGTTCATCCGCTTGAAGTCCCCAAAGAAGGCATCTATGCTTTCCTTTATATAATTCATTGTATTGTTGTTCGTGCCAGCTTGTTGTGAGTCGCCACAGCAGGGAGGAGGTTAGTTGGATGAGCAGATGTGGGGTGTTCGAGACAGCTCACAATATAAGCTACAGTGGGGTCCAGTGCCGCTGCAGGTTTGTTGCCTGTTAACATTGCCTCCTGAAGAAAGAGGGGTCCAGCGATCTAGAGTTTGAGCCCAGTTGGCAGTTGTTTCAGCCCTGTACCCCAATTCAACAAGTGACTCTGGTGCCGAAAGCGGGACACGAAAAGCTCCTTTTTGAAAGCTCACTTCTCAAGCTTCTTGCTTGCGCCTTTAGGCCGTAGTCAAGCAGGCCTCAGGTAACAAGTTGATTAAACAGCAAAAGCAACTCCGATCAAAGGTTTTGTTATGACCAGGTCATGAGCTTGACGTGAGCGAAGTGCAAACCTGCTTTCGCTTCCTTGCCATCCTCGTAGAGTAACATACATACACAATGTTTAAGGAGGCCTTACACAAAGCAGGCTGTCTGGAACGCAGCCCTGTTGGTGCCCTTGTCAGCCAACGACAGGCATTCCCAAACAGGAGGTTGCCAGGGCGACATCGCTGTGTTCATGTAGAAGCCATCCATATAGACCGTCGACATCATCTAGAGCTGGCCTGGAAGCGGCAACAGGAACGCGAGCAGCAGCTGTCAGCAGATATCAGCTTGCTTTCGCAGCCAGAGGGCACTTCAGAAGGCAAGGTCATAGAAGTATACGACCTCGCGCAGCTGGATCGCATCCTAGAGTGGGCTGGAAACTCTCTGGTAGTAGTATGCTTCTACACCAGATCATGTGGGGCCTGCAAAAGTCTCTTGTCGTACTTCGAGGAGCTGTCTAAAGAGGTTCGTGCTCCTACCGCTCGTGCATCAAGCAGCCAGCTTACAGAACAGCAACGCCAAGCATGGCGAGCGAGCTGTCATATCTCAGCAAAGCGCGGGAGCGGAGCAATAGCCCATACAGCTCCTGCATGATCCGGACCGTTGTATTACTCAGCTGATAGTCACACACCTCTACCCGGCTCTTGCAAACCATTTCAACCACTTTGGCTTTGGAGATGTAGATGGTCACAGCCACATGCGCTCAGGGCACGATGTGAGTGCCCCAAATGGTTGTCCTGCCAACAGCACATGGTTGGGAATCATTGCATGCCTGTCAACTGGGTGCGCCTGCATTGCAAGCTTTGAATAGCCATACAAACATCAGCTTCACATCGAGCAAGCGAACGACAGAGGACCGCGTATCCTGCTGACATGCATGCTTGCAAATGCCACGCTGCTGAAATCCACCTCCTGCTGCTGTCCGTTGGTGCCCTGCAGGCTAAATCACAGAAAGTACGGGCAGTATTTGTGCGGCACAACATCATCAACGAGTTTGATGACATGACAGATATCAGCAGATGGCATAAAGTCAAGCTGGTGCCCAGCCTCTACTTCTATGACCAAGGAGCAGTGGTAAGCACTGTTGCAAATACCACCACCACCACCACCAGCAGCAGCAGCAGCAAGTGTAGCAGCACGTGCGTTGCAGAGTAAGCAGCAGCGTTAGCAATGGGAAGAGGAGCAGCATCAGCATCAGCAGATTAAATGGGGCGCCGTTGGCAATAGCAGCAGCAGGAATAGGAGTGGGAAGGCACTGTGGGCAATAGCAGCAGCAGTTGCTTCCCTCCCAGTGTTACCTGCTTTCTGGAAGAGTCAGTACAAGCAGGAGTGTGAGCAGTGGGAAGAAGAGCAACAGCAGCTCCAGCAGGATCAGGAGCAGCAAGAGTCTCTCATGAGCCCTCATTTGCGGCAATGGTGCAAGAACACAGGCAGCAGCAACAGCAATGGCAAGGGCACATGCAGCACCAATTGTTGCCAGCAGCTTTTTAGCAGCAGCACCAGCACTGTTGTCCATGTTTGTGCCTGTGCTGCTGGTGATCGAGTTGCAGCCAAGGTTCAGGGGGTCCGTTGGAGAGATGTGCCGCTCATGCCCTTTTAAAGGTTCTGTGCAGCACGTTGGAGTCAGGAGGGTTACGTATGTTTTTGTACTTTTCCCCCTTAACTCTTGGACAGCGTCACATGAATTGCGGCCTTGCTATCGCACGTCAGGGCTTACTTCAATTGCCTGATCCTCACAGGCCAGGCTGAAACGAGCAAATATGCGATGCGATTTATATGATGGTTTTGATTCTCATCTATTGCTGGTGCTATCGTGCTCTGCAGGTGCAGAAGGTGACTTTGCGTGACGTGCGGCGGATGGCCTCAGGACCAACAGCAGTGGTGGGTGCCTAGGAAGGAGGGGGGGGAGGGTATGTGTGGCAAGCAGGGAAGTCTCCTGGCAGGCTTGGTCGGTAATGCAGCAGCCTTGTCTCAAAAACTAAGGGGCATGCTATCTGCCTGAGACGGGACCATTGTGGTCTCCTTTGTCTGGCGTTGCCCTTGTCAGCTCATGATGTCAAAGATTGAACCAGGCACATGAATAGGACCTAAGACTTGTGTGGAATGCCAGGTGTAAAGGTGCTGTATGGGGCTAGTTGCAGACCAATGTTTTGTGACTCCACCATTGTAACTGTGTCTCCAGTGTTCACCTAGATCCTCCCGTATGGGACATATTGTCTGCCCATAGGGGATTTGCAACGGTGTCTCACATTCATCAAACATCTGGATGAGCTCCTTGTGTCAGTGCACAACACTTCATCCTTGTGCTGTGTTCAGCAGAGGGTTGTGGATCTTCGGCCTTGATCTTGCACCTCAGTGCCTGTCCGTGCTTTATCCTCTGTTTGCAGTACCTTCTTCGGCTCCCTGCCGTGCCCCTAGTGCTTACTTAACCCTGTGTTTGCTCCCTGCCATTCTGCTAGTGCTTATGTTATCCTGTGTTTGCCACTCTTTTTTTTGCTCCCTGTAGATCCAGCAGGCAATGGCAGATGACCTGGTCCTTATGAAGGCTGTGTTCAGACGCATGGTGTTCAAGACAGCACCAGGAGCACGACCTTAAGAGCCCACCTGCACCTGTGTTTTCATAGGCATCAGAGAGGCATAAATCCGGTGGGTACTGCAAGTTGCAAGAATACCGTGTATTTTTAGATCCTCCAGGCCCATTTGGCATGGACATTGTTTAGTTCTGGCACCGGGAGGTTGATTTGTAAAGGTGAAGCACATGGTGTTGGTTACAAAAGTTGGTGTGTGGACTGATGTGTCAGTATATCCAAAGTTATAGGTTGTCGTTGTAGGGGTCGGGAGGCTTGGTGTGCAGCGCCTGCTGCCCAAGTGGCAGGTTTTAGGCTTCCTCATTGCTTCTTTATTGCTGTACTTGCTTTGGTTCGTGGCGCCAAGCCAGTGTGAACAGTAGGGAGCACTCGGATCAAGTTGAATGTTTTTATCTGGTGTGGTGGCGGCTGTTTGTTAGTTGGCATTGTCACTCAGGCATGGAAGTACCTGTACAGCATCCACTGTACCTGTACAGTAGCTTTTTTATGGCCTCATTACTGTCCAGCGTTACCATCCGCTCTAGAGTAGCTTCATTGACAACAGTAGTCAATGAAGCTACTCTAGAGCGGATGGTAACGCTGGACAGTAATGAGGCCTTGCGCATTGGATTGCACTACATCGGCAGGAGTTGCTGCTTTCAAAGCCCCCAGGGCCCCTGGGTGGGCACCATAGGTAACCTTCCAGCATGCAGGCATGGCTAACGGACTCCCTCTTCTTGGGGTTTGCATGCACGGGATTTGCATGCATGCGTGAAGCAAGCCTCACATACAGTCATCTCATGATCCAGCTACTTACAGCAAGCATCAACCCCCCTGTGTTTCAGCAAAGATGTGAAATTGGCAGTTGTGGATGTTGCTTTGCTTGTTGCTGGGTGTGCAGATGTATGGGGGTGATCTGACATGCAAGTTGCCATGCATGCATGCTACTGTGTTTGGTCTATTGTGCGCTTCAACATCTGTACTATATGGTTCACTTAAGTCTCTGCAGTTGTCGCATTTGTTGGGTCTGGACTGAATGGAGTGTGTAAACTGAGTGCACACCTGCCATAGATGGGACTCCTGGTCTTGTAGTGCTGGTCCGTGTCTAGGCTATGGTTTACTCTCTTTGGCGTAAAGGTGGTTAGGGTATGGTACAATTACAAAAAATGTCGGCTTTAAGCATGAGTCTCCCATGGGCTTCGAAGTTGGCCTGCTGGCTAGTGCCGGGAGGGGTTTCAGTCCCCCAACTTGTATTGTATTGTATTGTATTGTCTCTTGGCTGTCTAGGCTATGGTTTACTCTCTTGGCTTGGAAGTATGGTACAGGCAATCAAATCAGATGAGGGTGCAGAGGAGGAGATCAGGGTTCTGTTATGCACTGCGGGAGCGCAAAGAGCAGGACTGGGGCTAACAAAGCAACTCCAAGCTGCAACCACGGACCTCACATAATCTTGGACTAACTCACTGATCGGTGCATGCTATAGCTCTGATAGCATGTTGGTGTGGGTGCTTTTCACTTGGGGTAGCATGCAGCGGCATCACGGCACGACCCGAGATGACGGCGTTGGGAACCAGCGCATCCGCTCAAGCAGACCGTCAGGGTACCACCTCCTCGATTGTTCTGGTCCCCGGCCGCGCTCGTCAGCATATGTCACACAAGGGAACTCTAAGCAATTTGAGTTTGCTAAAAAGACGGCTAGACAGTTTGAGCTGGTGCAGAGTGTGCCCGCAGGACTGTACCGTGCGGACGTGGACTCGGCTGACTGTCACCGTTGATGTAATTCTTTGGAGATCTGGTCACGAGGGAGTTTACGCAACCAGTTCCGGCTGGTTCGAAAGCATACTCGGATGTCCCTTAAGATCCATGTCTTGTAACAAGGCTGTTTATTGTGACCAGCGTGGGGCGTCCATCTTGTGCATGCAAGGTGTAATAGCATAAGAACGGTAAACATCGCGTTATCTTGCTATGTCGGTGTCGAAAAATGAAAGGGAGGCTTTGGAGGCCGACTTTGGTTTGGCGGAGCCAGTGCTGGAGGATGCTCCGGTTAGTCCTCATAGGAAGCGGGTACTGTTGATTGCTTGTGCCTGCATCCTAGGTAGGACAGCTTGAGCAAAAGAGAGCAGCGTGTTAAAGACGCGTATGGTGCCTCTTGCACGTACTCACGGATGCCTGTGTCTTGGCTAGGTAACGAGCTATGCGAGCGTCTGGCATACTATGGGTAGGTAGGGGTCGACCTGGCCACAGAGGGTTTGCCGAGTGAGAGGTCGTTCTGGCCGCCTGTTAGTGCCCCGTGTTCCGTCCGCCTATCGACATGATGTTATGGCGGCGTAACAATGCTATTTCAGTGAATGCTGCTGAATAAGCAGGCGTTTACTGGCTTGACTCTTGCACTAGCGATTGATCCCCAGCATTAACAGTGGCAACCAACTGAAGTTGTGGGTTGTGTGCAGGTTGCAGACCAATATGGGACTGTACCTCAAGAAATACATGGTGAGCGGCCCATACAAGGCAGAGGTTTGACATTGCTGGAGGCAGTACATATTGGTATACCATGTCATGCTGCTTCTTGCTAGTGCTGCATACTCGCGTTGCTGCCCCCACCTAAGAGACAAGGATTGAATGCTCTTCAACATTTGATACCTTGTATCGAGAAGGACACCCCTTCATGTAGTTATCACCTCGGGAGGGCACCAGTTTAGTTCATGTTTTAGACCTCAGGTTCTCTTGGTGCGGCTGTTTCAGCTTTCTTACTGGACCTATGTTGTAAAACCTTGCCTTCAAGACCTGTGGGTGGTTTTGTGCGTTGCCTCCAGCAGCCCTCACTCCTTTCTACCCTGAGATGCTTGGCACTTTGGGCACCTGCTGCTTTGCATTTGGCAGCCACATGTGGCTGGGTTTAACTCAGAATGACACGGCTTCCACGTCGGACAAAAAACAGTCAGTGCCCCGGCCTCAGTGTGACCCCTCCAAGGAGCTAGCTAGGTGTAGCATGTGGCAAGTGCGGTGTTACTTTTTAAGGAAGACTTACATTTTGCTGCTGCTGCTGCTGCTGTTGTTTGCTGTGTTGTGTGCAGGGCTACCCAGCAGAGCAGGCCTCTCAGCTGGTGAGTGCACTAGGGTTTAGGGTTTAGGTCAGGTTTCGGGGTCAATTGTCAGCTGGCAATGCCAGTAAGCGAAGTAAGGGAAGAAGGACATGTTAAACGACAATGAGGCCAATGCACATGCTTGGCAGGGTGCTGCTATGTTGAGCATCTCATGCAATTTGTACCTGCAGGTGCACTGTATTCCAATACATTACTCTATCACATGATATGCCATAGCAAAAAGGGCCATAGGCTGCGCCGACCTCAAGCTGTCACAATGAACCGCGAGGTGGAACAGAATACGGGTACCATGCACTTTAGTTGCTGGACCTCGTCTTCAGGCTTATGCTGTCATTGTTCTGGTTGCGGTCGTGTTACTAGCGAGGCATATGCTGCAAAGAAGCCATCCGGCAGTGAGGGCTTACCCTGTCTGACTCTTTGATGTTTGCTGCCCCTCCCCCCCTCATTACTTCCCCTTCCTGCAGCTTCAAGTGTGGAAGGCCACTGTGTACCTCACCCCCCTGATTGGAGCCTTCCTTGCTGATGCCTACTGGGGAAGGTTTTGGGTCATTCTCATCTTCTCAATCACTTACTTCATTGTAAGTTGGGGGTGTAGGGGTTAGGGGTTAGGGTCAAGGTTTAGTGTTTGAGGTTTAAAGTTTAGGGGCTTCATGGTAAGTTGGGGGTGTAGGGTTAGGGTATAGGGGCTCGGGGTACTGATGGGCAACAGTCTTCTGCGGCAATGGCCTATCTAAGCGTACCAAGCTGTCTAAATATAAAAGAATAAGGTGGTTGGGGACCTTATGCTGCACATAATTCAGCTGTGGGCTGCAGCCTTGAGTTGTCCCATCTCCACCCGGAAGGGCGTCTGGGATTGTCTTTGTGATGCATGCTGAGGGGGCGGTGAGTGTGGGCTGGTGCCGTCTGAAGGAGCTGGGGGGTTAGGTGATATGAGGTATGAGCCACCCCATACATCACTCGCCATGCCGTTGGACGGAACCCCGCCCACCGATTATGTTTTTAGTGGGCTGGCCCAAGCAATCCTTGCAGCAATGGGCTCAACCGAAGCGTGCCTACTGATCATGTTTTAGTGGGCTGGCCCAATCAATCCTTGCTCGGTTTTTAGTCTTACATGGGGAAGGAAACTCGGTCCCTCCTTGCTTGTCACACTCTCTCTCACCATGTTAGCTGATGTAGGGAGTTCTATCTGATCCCCGCTTCAAACATTCTGGATGGAGTCAGGTACTATTCCCTGCCCTTTAGGCCCTCCAGGGTGGTGACTGAAGCACATTTCTCCAGCAATACGACGGGTAATGGGCAGCGGACCCGGGCTCATGATAAGGTACATGTAGTGCTAAGTAGATTGTCCCAGGGTAGTTAGTGGGACCATCTGCATCAGCTGCTGTTTCCGTCAAAGATGTGCTTCAACAGTTGCTTCTGTTAAAGACTATCACAACACAGTTATGCTGCCATACGATTAGTGCTAAAACCATTACGACGCGTTCATAAAAGACTTGGTTAAAGCCGCTCTAGCCAATGTTCAGGTCGGCAGCAAATAGCATGTGGGAGTTGCGGCTGGATTGGTGACAAGGGAATGCGTAAAGGGGTTTGGACTGAAAAGATATTTGAGCTGGGAGGTACAATTGATGAGGGAGACCTTCTGTGCATTTTCTATCTATCTTCTTCCATTGGGGGGTAGTTAGGGAGGTGCAGAAGGTCCCTGGCAGCTGATCTCCCGGTCTGTTCCACCTTGCTGTTCTTTGTGACAGCTTGAGGTGCGGGGCCTATGGCACGTTTTGCTATGGCATATCATGAAATGAATTTATCATATCCTGGGTCCTTGTTTCCGATTATTGTGCCTAGTGGAGGTGAGTGGATTGAATTGGATGATTTCTGACAGGACCAGGGTCATGTCATATATCCGCTTCTGACTGGCTACCTGGGTCGGGTTAGAGGCTGTGTGAGACATTCACGGGACATCTTCTCTCAAGAGGTCTCTGCATAGTACCATCTGCGCCAAAATTTTGCTTGTATTAGCTAGGGCTAGCTTTAGACAGAGGAGACGTTTTGCAACAGGCTGGGCATGGGTGTAGTGCTGAGGTTGGAGCAGATGGAGAATAGCAGGAAGGAGGTGGGGGGTTAGACGTGCACATGATGAGGCACACAGTAGCAGTCCTGGGGCGTAGGAAGGGTTTTAGGAGAGGAACGCCTGTCTTATTATTCCTACAGTTTAGTGGTTGAAGGAAAACGGGGCCAAGAGTGAGCCCTGGGATGGGATAGGAAGAAGCAGGGGGTCACCCTTTTAAAACCCTTGATAACCAACGGAAACAGGAAGCAGGAGGCCTTGTGACAGTGGTGGTCACCCGATTGAGGGAGTGCCGCCCACCCCATGCTTGTCGGTAAACTGAAGTGTAGTACCCGAGCTACTGTATCTGTACTATTGTTGGGGCTCCCAGCTGGATTGGCCACTTGACACAATGTAATTCATCATTCTTAATCTTGCAGGGTGGTGTAACCAGTAGTCCTCACAGGGTGAGAGGCACCCATCTGAGATAGCTGTTATCTGCTATGTTCAGGTTGTGCTCCTTTTGTTGGCCAATAAGGCTCAGCTCCACACAATACTGTTTGATATTGGTAGTATTAAAGGCTGTGGTAGTTCAACTGCTAGCGTGACTTTGGAGGTAGCTAGTCCTATAGAAAAATGGGAATCATAAAAGCGGGGGCGGCAACTAGCTTAGGTTTTGGGGTCTCGTCTAGTAGGAGCACATCATGGGGTGCTGTGGGCGTTGGTGGGGAAGCTATAAGTAATTATTGTTATAATTATAATACTTAGTATAAGTCCAGGTGCAGTAGTGGCAAAAAAGGGGAAACATCGATAGGGGGTTTGTTGCGTATTGGATCTGACTGCATTGTTGGTGGATGTATGGAATGACACGTGAGAGAACCCAACCCAACCCAACCCAACCCAACCCAACCCAACCCGAAGCCTCCAAAAGCTCTCATTCTGACAGCTACCTGTTTGGAGAGATGCAGGAGGCATTTGTTGTAGATGACGTTTTCGCCATCTTTGTGTTTTATTCGTGAGAGGTAGCCATTTCTGTGTTTTTTTCGTGAGTGATAGCCGTCTCTGTGTTTTATTCGTGAGTGATAGCCGTCTCTGTGTTTTATTCGTGAGAGGTAGCCATTTCTGTGTTTTATTCGTGAGTGATAGCCGTCTCTGTGTTTTATTCGTGAGAGGTAGCCATTTCTGTGTTTTATTCGTGAGTGATAGCCGTCTCTGTGTTTTATTCGTGAGAGGTAGCCATTTCTGTGTTTTATTCGTGAGTGATAGCCGTCTCTGTGTTTTATTTGTGAGAGGTAGCCATTTCTGTGTTTTATTCGTGAGTGATAGCCGTCTCTGTGTTTTATTCGTGAGTGATAGCCGTCTCTGTGTTTTATTCGTGAGTGATAGCCGTCTCTGTGTTTTATTCGTGAGTGATAGCCGTCTCTGTGTTTTATTCGTGAGAGGTAGCCATCATCAACATGGCTTAGGGAGAGGGGGGTCTTAGAGCAGGGGGAGGAGGCTCAGGCACACAGGGGGGATAGGCAAGAGGGGGCCAGAAGTCAACAAGTTCTCTCTATCTCTGTCAAGAGGCTCTCGTGTCGGAAAGTCTCTGGTTGAAGGGCGCTTGACAAGGATGGTGCCAGAATTTCCTTTGCAGGGAAGGGCCCGAGGGCCATTGTGTGAAACACCAGGGGAAAACCTGTTCAAGGTTATTAAAAGCCCTGGTGGGAAATGAAGTGGGGAACACTCTAGTGATGGTACACAGTAGCTAGTGGGTATGAAGTAGGTACTAGGGTTTAGGGTATATGGTAGTTACTAGGGTTTAGGGTATTGAGTAGATACTAGGGTTTAGGGTATGGAGCAGATACTAGGGTTAAGGGTATGGAGTAGATACTAGGTTTTAGGGTATGCACTGGATACTAGGGTTTAGGGTTTAGGTTTTAGGGATTGGTATGGTTCATGAGTTCCGGTGGTGAGACCCAGGTTCAAGTCCCAGCCGCGACACCCCATTACCGCAAAAGGCCCCTGACCTGGGATACGTGCCGAACATAGTGCTAGATGATGGTAAATGTAGGTCTTGGAATGGGTGTGGTAGCGGGTTCATTCGTATGGTCAGAATGGGCAGAGGTCACACCCATTCCAAAAGCTACAGAAATATCTTAGTGTGTGGCCTGCAGAGAAATGGGTCCAGGATGAGTCGCGAAAGAGCCATGGGGGCTGGGTTATCCACCCTTCAAGAACCGACACAGAAGGAAGGTAACATCAAAAGGGACACGCGAAAATTTTGACACTACTGGTGTTTGTCAGTTTGAAAGGGCTGGAGCCCAAGCCGTGCTTGCTGGTACAGCGGAAGGCAGTAGGGTTTAAGGGTTTAGGGTTTAGGTTTAGGGTTTAGTCAAATCCTAAAGTAGCAGCTATCATTTGACGGCAGCATAAGTGGACGGGCAGCATCAGCTATTGTGTCACTTTGATAGCATGCACTGGCTACGTTACCACAGCTGGAGCATCAGTTGACACAATGCTGGTGATCATGTTTAAGGGTGCTGTATCAAGTCTAATCTCAGGGAGGGTCACAGGCAAGGGTGTCAGAGTGTATAATCATCTGCTGTGTTGGTGTGCTCCTAAGTATTGCCGTTGCCCCAATGAAGCTGACCTTTGCTGAATACTGGTTCATTCCGTCTGGGACGCTGCGATACTAGCTAATATGGCGAGGTCTCATCTGCATGAGCCCAGTGTGGAGTGTTGGGGGCCTTTGGGGGAGGGAGGGAGGGATAATAGATAAAGAGGGGGGGGCAATCAACACATTGGGTCTGAGTACATTGAACACTGATGTAGGGAATGGATGATCAGTGGCACTACAACGCTTGTCTTGGTGCCTCCTGTGAATCCTTAGGTCCTGTAGGGCTGCAGGGGGCCTCAATACTATGGTTGTGAATGCCCTGCTGTTTGCCTAGGGGTTATCACTAAGTAGGCCTACTTCCTTAATTGTACGCCACAAATGGTGTCAGTGTGCGTAGATGTAACCATGCCTAGGGGTGATGTAGTTGCTACGCACGCAATCATGAAAGCTTCAACGTGATAGGGATCTCCACGCAACCAGCCACACTATTGGTTTCGGCCTTTCCGGCCTTCATCAGGTGCAAAGATGGCGGTCGAAGAACGGGAGTTCCTAATTCTCTATGTGCCTCTGTTTTACCGCCTAGCCGCAAGGTCTTAGTATTCAAAAAGAGGGTTTTGTGTTTTGAATGTTATCACTAGATAGAAGGTGCAGGCTAGAGGACGTGTATGGGCATGTGGCCCACCTGTGCTGCCATTCCACGTTCTTTCTGCATTTCGTGACCCTGAGCCTACAAAAGTCTGAAAACTCTTGATCGATTTGCTGACCTCTGACCTCTGACCTCTTTTCTCCTCCACGCCCCCAATCATTTCCCCGTGACAGGGTATGTTAGGTATCACCCTGGTAAACCTCATCCCATCCATGAAGCCAGGGTTTGAGACACCCCCCGAAAATGGCTATGGGCCATCAAGAGCCATGTTTTGGGTTTTTATGTACCTCGTGGCATTAGGGGCTGGGGGTATTAAACCCTGTGTATCATCGTTTGGAGGAGATCAGTTCAAGGAGGAGAGTGCCAGGGAGAGGAAGTGGAGGTCCTCCTTCTTCAACTGGTTCTACTTCACTGTGAATGTTGGGTCACTGGTGAGTGGGGTGACAAGTGCCAGGGTGTCACTAGTGACTGAGCAGGGTGACGTTCAAGAACTACAGAGTAGAGGGCAGGAGACTAGGGTTTTAAGTTTAGGGTTTGGGGTGGGGAGGGGCACGGTGCTATAGCGGAGAGGGGTTGACTGTAGCAGTACTGGGGTAGGTGGTCCTCACTACGTAGGCCTACTTGATTGCACGCCACAAATGTGTGTGCGTAGATGTAACCATGTAACCATGTAGCAGCAGGAATTCCAAGGGGTGCTGGAGGATCCGATGATGAGGGAGGTGGGGAGGGAGCAGGAGCAGTGGTCTGAACGGGAAATGGATGGGGAGGGAGGGGTTTTGGGTGAGTTGGGGGGCCAGGAGGGGGGAGCACGGGGAAGGAAGGGGATACTAGAGCAGCATGCTTACTGCTTCTACAACTGGTATTGATATTTAGGGCTCTATCTCATTGTCCTGCTCCCGATCTGCTATTGCTTGTGCTGCTGCTATTGCATTCACTGCTGCTGGCTAAAACTGCAAAAGGGTGATAGCCAGAGTCTTCAACAATCAATCAAACAGAACAGACATGCAAGCTTTGGCAAGCACAAGTGGGCTGCAAGGTCGGATGGCAGACCATACACACCATTGGGTGGATCCAAAGGCAATGGCTTCAAAACCTGTCTTTGCAGATTGCCACTCTGGTAGTGGTGCCTGTCCTAGAGTCCAAGGGTTACAGCATAGGGTTTGGCATGCCCACCATAAGGCCTCTGCTCTGCTTCCCTGTCATTCCTTGCATCTTATTGAACAATGTTATGTTTTCTCCTGCTGCTGCTACTGCTGCTGCTGCTGTTGGTGGTTGTGGTGGTGGTGCTGGTGCCAGTGCAAGAATGCAAAGGGTCACAGCATACAGGGTTTGCCATCCCCACCTTAATGCCTCCGCTCTGCTTTCCAGCCATTCCATGCTTCCATCCTTAGAATTAACCATGTCCCATTTCTGCTGCTGCTGCTGCTGTTCTAGGTTGCAACGCTCGTGGTGGTCCCCGTCCAAGAGTCCAAGGGTTATGGCATAGGGTTTGGCATCCCCACCATTGCCTTTGCAGTGGCTATAGCCTTCTATGTGCTGGGGGCGGTACTCAATATATACGTGAAGATTCCATCCGGGGGGTCTCCTCTGGCACGTATCTATAAGGTCTTGAAAGGTAATGGGCAACATTTTACTGAATGTTTGGTCGTGCGACGATGCTAGGGTGCCTATTGCGTTATGCACACTAGAAGGGGAACGTGTTTGTGGTTTACATGCATTAAATTGCGATTTTAGTATTGTGTAAGTTGTGCAGGACCTTCGTGAAGTGGTTTGGCTGGTTGGTTTGGTTAATCATGTTAGCTAGTATTGATTCAAGCTGCCTCAAGTAATACAGTCAGTTACCACGGGATTATTATAATTGTATAGTATATTACCACAGGGCCAAAGGTGTGCAACAGTGATTATAAGTCTAGCCGTGTTTACCAGGTTTAGGGTTTAGGGTTGGGCCTCTAGGGTCCCATCAAATGTGGGTACCAGCCATCCATGCAATCAAATAAAACATGGTACTGAACACCCGCATCTTCCCCTGTCTTCCCTGCCGCTTTGTTTTTTGTGGTTCTTGAAGTACAGCTGCTTGGGTGAAACGTTGTCTGACCCTCCCTGCTGATCCTGCTGCGTTTAGGGTTTAGGGTTGAGAAAATAGGGTTTAGGGTTTCACCAGCAGTTGGTAGTAGCCATCCATGCACTTGGCTACATTTCAGTTCTGAACCTCCGCGCCTTTCCTTGCCGCTTTGTATTTGTATTTGAATTTGTGTTGAGTAATGCGCAATGCTTGAAGGATTCTTTGTATTTGTTCATTTGCAGCTGCTTGGGTGAAGCGTCGTCTGACTCTCCCCGCTGATGTTGCTGAGTTATATGAGCCTGCTCCTGGAGGGAATCGTGATAAGACTGGAGCTATGACATTCACAATGCAACATACAGAGGGGATGAGGTGAGGGGGTAGCGGCTGGCAGGGGGGGGGGGCGGCAGCCCGGCTGGGCCTTTGTGGTGCAAAATGTCTTTGGGGGTGGGGTGGGGGTATTGAGGGAGGGGGGGGGAGGAGCGAGAGAGACGAAATCGGGCTCAGTTGTAGGTGGCTTAAAAGAATGGGTGGGCCGGCTGCGGAAGGGAGGGAGGGGTCAGGGGGAGGGGTTAGGGGTTTTATGAGAAGGGTGGGGCCACGACAAGTGGGATGGGTGGAAGGGGAGGGGGGGATAGGGGAGGTGGAAGGCAGGGGTAAGAAGGGAAGGGGAGGGAGGGGGGTTCGAGTTGAAAGGGGCCTACGAAAAGATGTGGGGCAGTCGGGGTTTTAGCATGCAGGGAGCTATCTGCAGATTGCTTGGTTCTTCATCAGTTCGATTCAAGGATTTTACATGGGTGCAGGATGCTTACTGGAAATGCAATCATGTATAACTCCTCTTGCTGCTGCTGTTTTGTTTACTTAGGTCCCTGGATCGTGCCGCCATCCCAGAACCCTCCAAGCCGCGCCTCATGGTTTCAGTAACAGAAGTTGAAGAGACCAAGGCCTTCCTCCGCCTTATGCCCATCTTCCTGTGTGTGATCATTTGGCAAATGGCCTATGACCCCATCTTCACCCTGCTGCCTTATCCTGGAGATATGATGGATAGGAGCATGGGGAAGGGAGGGGCACAAATTCCAGCTTCGTCGATTTCCTTTGCTAATACCTTTGGAGTGCTGTTTATGGTGACCATATATGATCTGGTGAGTGGCTTGGGGAGGATTAGAAGAGGGATTGTGGGGTCCGTAGGACTGCTGCGTGGGGTTTGTGCCATGTGGGGGGGGTCGGGGGGTCGGGGGGTCGGGGGGAGGGGGGTCGGGGGGGTCGGGGGGGTCGGGGGGGTCGGGGGGAGGGAGGGGTATCATTTAGTTTTTTGCGGGATATGGGTAAAAAGGAGCATGGTGAAGGATGGGGCACAGACCACCAGGTTTGGGGCATATGTTCCTTTGCTGATACATTGGCTGTGCTGATCTGGTGGGGCCCTTTTACTATGCTTCAAGCCCTACCAAAAATGCCAAATGAGGTACTGCACCTCAAGCTGTTGCTGGTGGCGCTGCTTCTGGTGCTAATGCTTGAGCTTATTCATGACTCTTCTGCTCTGTTTCACTTCCCTCCGCCCTCATCACTGG
>OY744505.1:7638631-7697198 GCA_963556185.1 Pseudopediastrum boryanum
AAGCTAGCCCTGCCTTAGCTCTAGCATATGGTCCTTGTCAGCCCGAGTTTCAGTGGAGGCTTTCAGAGGGGCCTACTTTTTTGCTGTGTTCTATTAAGGGCTCAAAACCCAGTCAAAGAACTTGTTACTTCAGGAGGCTGCTTTATTGTCAAGAGGCAATGTTAGAGCAGAGCTTGCATTGTGCCATTATGTCCCTTGTTCAAAGCAGTGAGCTCTACCTCTGGAGCATTTACCCTCCTGGGACCCCTAGTAGATAGGGTAACTAGTTCCCCCTACTACCGGGCAACTGTGCTCTGTCTCCCCGGTCAAATTCACACCAATAGTGTGCCCTGCTGTTCTCCCTACAGGTACTTCTATATGAACCGCGTCATACTGTTCCCCCGCCCTAAACCCTAAAACCTAAACCCTAACACTAAACCGAAACCTTGAGACAGAATCTAAAGTTTAATCACATGCTTGCTTTAGGGCTCCCCCTGCAGGCACTTCTCAATGAACTGTGTCAGCTTGTTTCCATCGCTAAACCCTTACCATAGCACTAAACCTAAACCCTGAGACATGATCCTAAACCCTGATCACATGCTTCCTTTTGGGTTCTCCCTGCAGGTACTTCTATGTGAACTGTGTCATCTTGTTCCTGGGGTTCTTTTCTTACATCTTTGCTGCTAGGAGCTTCGTGGAGACACCCATCAGAGCAGTGGACGAGGTGAGAGGGGGGGGGGGAGCAGTAGGGTTGAAGGGGGGGGGGGTGGGAGAGGGGTTTTGGGGGGGCAGAGGGGCTGGAGGAATGCAGGGGGTCTGGCAAGGGGACGAGGTGGGGGAGGGGCATGTGGATTGGAAGCAGCTAAACGGGGATAGTGGAGAAGAGCGGGAATTTGCAGATGGGAAAGGGCGGGGGCCTGATAGGGTGTTGCATTGACACACCACTGTGTTGATATGCTGGAAGGGTGGGAGAAGGGTAGTAAGCATCCGAAACCACGCCCATGCACTGTCATTGAGCTGGTTGAGCATTTCATTCAAGATTAATTTCAAATCAATCTGCCATAAAGGAGCCCTTGCGTTCTTTTACCTTCATCAGCACATTTGCCACTGATCGCTGCCCTAATGTCCCCCTCTTTTACCCCTCCCCCCCTCTCCCCCTTCCTGCTGCTTCTCATACCCCTAGGACCCCATGAACTTCGAAACCCGTGTCGCTGCCGAGATGGCCAACGTCAGCAAGACATGGCCCAGTGTCCGCCGTGAAAGCCGCATCAACGACCTCCGCCAACGCAGCGTCGCAAGCAGCATCCGCAGCGGTGGTTCCCTCCCCATGTCCTCCTTACGACCCGGCAGCGCCACCCACCCCCGGTCCGGCTCCATGACACGCCCACACCACACCAGCCCCCGCGCCGCATCGGAGACGTCCGCACTGCACCCTCGGCCGTTCGGCGCGGGGCGCGGCCACACCGGGCCGGGAGCCGGTGGTGCGGTGGGTGGAGCGCCGTTTGCGACGGGGGCTGACGGGGCGAGGGATGGAGGTGTGGGTTCCACGGGGGGGGGGGGGGGGTGCTGCAGCCGCCGAGGACGACTGGGAATGTCACGTATCATCCGGAGGTGCCTGGTGCTGCGTCACTGGCGTCACCACCTAATGTGGCGCCACAGATGCCAGCTGCTCTTGGTGGGCGCATGGAAACAAACATGTAGATTATTAGATGCTGGATGGAGGGGCAGGAGGCTGAGATATCTGGTGATAGGCTTGAGGTTTTGGTAAGGTTTGGGAAGGAGAAGAATAAGAGCTACGCCGAGCGCTGGTTGGGCGACTGCAGGGGACAAAACCACCATTGCAGTCCCAGCTCCTGTACATGAACGGAGAGGCAAGTGCGGGGAGCCTCGTGTCCCCTATTGTACAAAGGTTCGGCGGGGATGGTGTAGTGCATGGCGATGGTTTTGGCCGGTGGGAAGAGGGTGCTCTGGTTGTGTATTTAGCAGGGTCTGCGCTGGCGATAGTGGCGATCGTTGCAAGTGACAACCAGAGCAGCCGCTGCAGCCACTGCCGCTTACCAGATTTGGGGATTGGAGTACATTGAAGAGGAGCTTTGTTTGGGGTACTATAAAAGCGGCTAGGACTACGCAGACGATGGGGGAACTTTTCATTCATCTGTCAAGCGAGTAGGGGGGGGGGATGGTGAGAGGGTGCTGTGGGCAAGCATTGGCTCCACTGATCTTTGCCTACCCATTGCACTGCTAATTTGCTGCACCATGAGCAGTAGCAGGCAGTGAGCAGCAGAGCGCTGCAGTCAGCTGTATGCACATTGTCTCGACAGACAATGAGCACAGAGCCACAGCAGCGTTCTGCTGCTGACTGCTGCTTGTCACTTCTTATGTTGGGTGATAAGTTAGCAGTGCGATGGGGACTGCCCAAGGGCTGTGGTGCTGCTTGTCCTTTGAGATATGGCCTTTCATCAAAGCAACAGTGAATTAACATGGGATGATAAGTGGCTTCTTTGACTTGTGAGCATGAGATACAAAGAAGCGGGGTGTAACCAGGCCGGGATGGGGGCACTGAGGGGGTGCGGCGGGCAGGGGTGTTGAAAGGGGTCACTGTGTGTTAGAGTGGGTTGAGGTGACATTGGGGTGGCCATGGGTCATGACAGGCCAGAGCTTTTGATGAACATCTAATGACATAAATGACACAAATGCAGAATCTACTTTGATTTACGTAAGATTTACGTAACAGAGATGGAGGCTTTAGAGTTTGGAGTGGGACCTCTCTATTTATTGTCACATTTTTACAATTACGCACACTGATTCGTGGCGTACAATTAAGGCAGTAGAGCCTACTGGTGAGGGTACCCACAACCACTTGTTGATAAGTACCTTATACAGACCCATGCTTTGCTCTGCTGCTGTGCAGCATATGTATATGAAAGGATGTGCGGGGGCATCTGCATCTCTTGGAAAGTAGTTGCATTAAGGGCTGCTGTGCAATTTGCTTCAAATTTCAGGGGGGATGGCATGATTATCTTTGCACACCTTGCTTGTATTACTTCATATTGTGTTGGAGCGGCATACCACCATACATGCCACTGGGATGCCTGTCAGGGCTGCTGCTTTGATTAGTGGTTGTTGTAATGTACGGGTCGCCGTATGTGGATGTAACACTGCAGTGCTTCGTAAACGCAGCCGACATCTACTATGAAGTGGCCTTTGGTTGAATCTCTTGCACACACATTGGTTATTGCCGTTGTATTTGGTCATGACGTCGAGCCGTGGCCATTATGCAGACCATGCACTGTTGCTTACACATGCATGTTTTGGGCAGCTAGTGTCCTGCCTGGCTTCTTTGCAGCATTTTGCAGGAGCAAAAGGTCTTTGAAGTTGTGCAAGGCCACCACTACAAGGAGTGCATGTTGGTTCTCCTATACATCGTGATTTGTGTGGAGTGACCTATCTTATCAAAGTTTAATGAAGTTGCAATGGCTTCATAAGGACAGCTGCGGCCTTGATTTAGGGCTGGAGAGTGAGGGTGGGAAGAGGTGGCTGGTTTTTTTTACTCTGCACCACGTTTCTCAAACCCCATGGTCGGGGTCGACCTTTTAATGTGTTCTATACCGGCAGGGTTTTGTGTGACGGGGCACAGGTTTTTGTGTGGCAGGGTCTGGCCCATTACCATGGCACCACCCACAGTTGCTTTGTAATACATACAGACTTTGTAATACATACAGACTTTGAGGACGTCACACCAAAGATAAGTGGCAGCTGTCTCGTGGGTCTTTCTCATGGAACACGAGTGGAGCCACCCAGATCACATAGTTTATGGAAGGTATGGTTTATGTGTCTATCATACAATACCTTAGTAACCTGGGTGACATTGGTGGCATTATCAACTCGTGTTCCATGGGAGAGACCGACGAGATAGCTGCCATCATGGGTGCCCCCTTTCCGAACATGTAGTTATGATGCTTTAGGAGTTGCCATGCATTGAACTAATTATGGGGTGTGAGTGTTGGATAAGTATTGGGGTTGTGAGGATGAGTTTGGCTTACGTGATGAGTGGGTGCGGTTCTTGAATCAGTAAGGTGCAGGGCCTATTGGTTGTGACTATTGGTTGTGACTATTGGTTGTGACTATTGGTTGTGACTATTGGTTGTGACTATTGGTTGTGACTATTGGTTGTGACTATTGGTTGTGACTATTGGTTGTGACTATTGGTTGTGACTATTGGTTGTGACTATTGGTTGTGACTATTGGTTGTGACTATTGGTTGTGACTATTGGTTGTGACTATTGGTTGTGACTATTGGTTGTGACTATTGGTTGTGACTATTGGTTGTGACTATTGGTTGTGACTATTGGTTGTGACTATTGGTTGTGACTATTGGTTGTGACGCTGGCGTTTGCTTGCAGAGAAGAGAAAGGGACACAAGGCCATGGAAATGCCTGCGGAGGCTTAAGGAAAGAGGGGTCTTGCCGTAGCGTGCCACCTTCTTACCATGCTCCCAGGGAGTGGAGGGGCAGGGGAATTGGGCAAGGGGACGGGGGTGGGAGGAGGGGGAAATGAAGGGGGTGACTGTGTGTCCAGTGGGTTGAGGGCTGATTGCGGCTCTGGGTGGGGGACGCTGGCAGGGGACTCTTATGAACAATTAACGAGAGGAATATGACCCAAATGCAAATTGTACCTTACATTGTGATAAGCCAAATGGAGGCTTTATGGGGGCTGGGGGTCTCTATTTTTATGAACTGGCTTGTGCTAGTTCAATGATTAGTATTTTGGACCAATCCGTCGCTCTGCTGCTGCGCAGCATATCATGCCGTCTGCAAGCTCAGAAGTTTGCATGACCGGGGCTGCTTTGCACTAGGTTTGGAAGTAATACTGTGCATTGTGCATCTGATTCAATCAATCAATCAATCAATCAATCAATCAAAACGCAAGACCAGCAATGCCAATGGCCAAACAAACCTAGGCCACAAACACAAGGCTCCTGATCACAATCACGAAGCCACACAACCGATGGTGGATTTGCCACACACAAGCTGAGGCTAGATGCAACGGCGTGCACATCAAGGGGAAACAAACACCACCACTAAAACCCAAAACCTGCTCCACTTCCATCACACATGGGTGGCGGGGAGGCAGCAGGATCAAGCACCACCCTAGTAGGGGCTGGAGGTGGCTCCCACCACCTAGGTACTGGTGAACCACCATCCTCCCAGCCACTGAAAGGCACCACATAGCGCTCCACATGCTTATCAATAGCTTGCTTAGTGCGCCTTCTACACCTCACTAACCGTTGGCTTTCCCAAGGGTGCGTAAGATCCCACAACCTCTTCCTCCAAGCACTCTTAATCTGACATGAAGCCTCCCAGCTCCCCTCATCTTGACCAAGCACCTTCAGATCAGCACACACGCATTTCTCCCAGGTATGGCGAGGCCTACCCACTGGCCTCGTCATGTCACCATGTAATGAAGAGAACAACGCAATATGCGGCAACCTGCCCTCCTCCATGCGGCCCACATGCCCCAGCCACCTCAGCCTATTTGCTGTGATGTATGCTGACAAGGTGGCTACCCCACATGATTTCCTGATATGCTCATTGGTGTGCCGATCTGACAGCCTGACCCCCAGGATGCTCCTAAGGCAGCTAGAGTGCACCCGCTCAAGCTTTTGCGATTGCACTTTGGTCAGGGACCAACACTCACTCCCGAACAGCAGAATTGGCAACACATATGCCTTGTAACACTTCACCTTCGTAGCCAATGACAGATGCTTGGTACCCCACATCTTTTCAAACTGCAGCACATGCAGCACATGCAGCGGTGCTGTCCTCTCCTAATGATGCTACCAGGGCAGATTACAGGGAGGCCAATAATGCTGCTAGGCGAGCGGTTAAGAAGGATCAGGAGCGGTACTTCAAGCAGCAAGCGCTGTTTGCGGAACATGCTCTAAAAGCATCTGATTCAAGCACGTAATAATTCAGAGTTTGTTGGAGGGTACACCATTGATGCCATGGTGATGCATGCCAGGTGCTTGGATTAGTTGAGTTTTTATGTCTCCCTGTATGTTACGGCACTGCACTGCTTTGTATAAATGATTTATTAATTTTGAGTTTTATGGATTGCATATCATGCCACTACAGTTGGATGCCTGTCAGGTGTCTTGAGTGCTTGAATTAGACTTTGTACGCACTGGTCCCTGTGTGCATGACTGCACTGCTTTGTACAAATGTACATCCATGGGCTACTTTGATGAGTTTTAAGTTGCGTTATGTGGCACACACACACATGGCCACTGGCTTCCCATCAGTATCATCTGTCCTGACGTCCACCTGTGGCCATTATGTCGACCACACGCTGTGACTTATTCATGCATCCTGCTGGGCAGCTAGTGTCTTGGCCAGCTACTGCTGTGTGCATTGTTTGCAGAAGCAGAAGGCCTGATCAAGTTTTGTACCATCACCAGAGAGTGGTATGACAGTCCTCCTATCATGATTTGTGTGCATGGGTTGCAATGAACTACTCCTACTATGGGTTCAGTTTAAGTTAAGCTGGTGTCATAAGATGCTGCAGCTTGCAGGGCTGGCAACGGTGAGGAAGAGGTGGCTGTGTTCGCAGGAAGAGGTGGCTGTGTTCGCAGGAAGAGGTGGCTGTGTTCGCAGGAAGAGGTGGCTGTGTTTGCAGGAAGAGGTGGCTGTGTTCGCAGGAAGAGGTGGCTGTGTTCGCGCACCCCACCTTCCCTGCACCCCACCACGGTAGTTTGGGCTGAACAGTAGCTCCACGGACAGTTGCTTTGTGATTCGTAGTCACATACGTACATGAGGTTATTCCATCTCAGACTTTGTAGCATTCATCATCGGGTTATATGCAATGCCCACCTGCGCAGTTGTGTGGGGACCTGATTGGTGGGACTGCTCATGCGTGTACACTGTTACCTAGTATGCATCCTTCGACCACCAAGGCTATGTTGGGAATGTCGGTTTTAAAATAGTGATGTGGATGGCATTATTGGGAAGTGATGGGCGAGGGATCGGCACGAGGATTTACAAGTGCGATTCGCAGTCCGCATGGCATTTGCATGAGAGAGAGAGAGAGCTACGCAAGGAGGGGCGTGAGGTGCCCTCCCGCGTAAGATTAAGGGAGGGGCCCATTGGTGTAAGGATTACACTGGGCCAGCCTACCATAGGATAGTTACATCCGTGGGTGGGCTTCCGCCCACCCGCCTTTGTTAGCTTACTTTCTTGTAGTTCCTCCTGTGCCATTGAGGCTCTTTGGGCTTTTCCAGTTTTCTTTTTGTTGTGTATATGCTGTGTAAGGACTTAACTGCTGCAGTATGTACTTCTGAAATGCATTGCTTTAGAGCTTGCCCTTTGATACCGAGGGCTTGAAGATTCATGGTGGTACTGTTGTATATGGTGCCTGCAACTCCGACAAGCAAGGGATAGTACCATACTTTGGCAGTGGGGTCTATGTCTTTGATTTTGTCAATGAGTACTTGGTGTTGATAATCAGCTTTGCTTTGCTGGCCTGTTGGGTCTGAATCCCTGCAGATCTTGACCTCTATTATCCAGTACTCTGCTGGGTTGTTTCCATTCTTGGGTTTGTAGAGCATACCATCAGGGCGCTTGTCGGTGGTGCCTTGTGCTTGTTGCACTGCCTCCTTTAGTCCCCTTGGAAGGAGCTCCCACGGGATGTTTCTAGACTGGTGGGCCATGATGCCGTCTTCTGCACAGTTTTCAGTTGATCCAAGGTCCATTTGAATGACAAATGCTCCTTTGCGTCCCCTTAACACTCTTGTCATGATTAGTCGGCCGACCTTGTTATGCCTGTTGATGTACATTCTTTTCAAAGCTGGGCATCCTGAGGCTGTGTGGTGTCCGCCATCCTCGTCACCGCACAGGAGACATTTGCTACTAGGTGCATGTCCACACCTATAGGCCATTTTCCTTGTCCACATGGTCCCGTACCGGTAGCGCAAAGCGGTTTTACGTTCTGCATACTTGATTTTTCCCGAGGTCATGTACTCGTTGCTAGCAGGCAGGTCCAGTCTTTCCTCAATCCTTTTAAAAGCCTCGAAATAACAGGTAGCTCTGTTTGCCATCCCAAAGCGACTCTTTTGGTGGCAGTAATGACGTACCGAGTCGTGAAGGTCTGTCAAAGGGTTCACCCGCTTGAAACGGTCAATTAACGTGCGCTGCCCATTATTGGTCCGTGACCAACGATTGTTCCATTGGGTCTTGTGCGGCCAATATTGGGTCAACCTGTTGTTACTAGGACTCTCGTACTTCTCACATTCCTCATAGTCGGAGGTGTCCCCTGTCGCAGCCGCCTTAGCGATTGCGTCCGCTCTTTCATTACCGATAATTGAAGCATGGCCCTTGACCTTGTGAAGGGTTGTCCTCAGTCCCCTGTTGACGATCTCGGTTACTATCTCTTTAATTAGCTCACAGTGCTGGTGATTTAGGAGATCTTGTGGGCGTCTCAGCATCTTTTTGATTTGGTACATTGAGCTGAGGCTGTCGGTGGCTATCATGTGGGCTCCATGCCTCAGCGCAGCAAGGATACCAACCAGTTCTGCTCTGTTTATGGTGTTCTGGGGATGGCTGTCGCCTGCAGGGACAATTGGAACCCCACGTTCATCGTCCTCATTGGCTGCTTGTGGGGGGAAGTACACCCCTGCCCCTATGCCTGGGGCATCACACTCTGCATCCATTGGTGATGTTTTGTGGCTTGTTTGCTTGTAGCTACCATCTGTGTAGGCATAGTTTTTCCAATTGTACCGGAGGGGTGGGGCTGTTGGTAGGGCA
Organism: Pseudopediastrum boryanum; assembly: GCA_963556185.1. Taxonomy (NCBI): domain Eukaryota; kingdom Viridiplantae; phylum Chlorophyta; class Chlorophyceae; order Sphaeropleales; family Hydrodictyaceae; genus Pseudopediastrum; species Pseudopediastrum boryanum. Next base: position 7,647,409 of record OY744505.1, read on the forward strand.
GTGGCTAATTGCGTTTCCAGGTCATCCAGTGTAGTGCTGGCGTCAACGATGGCTGGAGGGTCTTGACTGGTGGCTGAATCGTCCCGGAGGGACTCAGAGCCGTTTGTTTGTTTGGGGTAACCCATTTTGCTGAGCTGTTTTGGCGTCAGCAATGTTGGCTGATGAGATGTGCTGGGCGGGGCATTGCTGCTTGGGGGGTTGTAGTACATGCTGATGTCTTGTATCTCTTTGTCGTCCGGCAGGGACTGATTAATGGCATCCTGCAGCGTTTGCAGAAACCTGGTCATGTAGCCGCTCTCCCAGTAAGGGAGGTGGGCCTCAAAACCCTTTGCGTTGCCTGTGACAATGATATTTACGTCCCATCTAGGGTTTCCTGCATACATGTCGCCCCGTTCCCAAGTTGTGGGTTTCTGGAACCTGAAGTGTTTTCGGGGTATTTGTAGGAGATGCATGCAGTTTTCTGGGAAGTGTTGTAGCCATGCAAGGTAGGCAGTTCTGTTTGCATCGGACCAGGCAGGCAGGATATGTATGCCAAAGACAGGGGCTGTTGTGTTACGGGCCGCTGCTATGGCAGTAGCCATGTTCTTGTTCAGGTCTTCATCCTCATACTCTGGGTTGTGCACGCTTCCGCCGGTCCACCTATATCTGTAGCTATCCCATTTCGCCCCAAAGATTTGGTCCCTTTTGTGGGCGCTCCAGTACATCGTAAATGTTGGGTTGTAATTGAGTGGGCTTGCGAATCTCTCTTTTGTTATGTCTGTGAGCTGCCTGAGAGCCTCATACACCTCAGGGGGAGTGGCCCAGTGGTTCTTTATTTGGACCTTCCTAATGGCTTTGTGATCTTTGATCTGTGCTCCATCTCTGTACCTGCACATGAGGGCATACAGTTCTTGGGGAAAGGTACCTGCCTTCAACTTCCGCATAACATTTGGTTTGTGGCGAGTGCTGTGGCAGTACTGTTGGTACAGTATTGCTGTCCTTTCAGGGGTGAGGGTGTAGCGACATTTGCCATCTGGTGTGTATATGCAGGCGAGCGTTTTTATCCACATTTGTCCATCTATGCACATCTCTACCTCTCTAATAAAGACTTCGTGTCTTCCTGTGGGGTGGATATCAGCATGGGGGTTCATTGGTGATGTGTCCATGTCGAAAAGGTTGCTGTACTGCTGTCCAATGTTGATGTTGTATCTTTGAGGGTGATCGGGGTAGTAGTCGCCTTGTTGCTGCAGTGCCGATAACCCTTGCTGAGCTTGAGCCAGCTCGCCAAGTGCAGGAGTTGCCGGGGACCGGTCATTTGCTGCTGCTGCCTGTTGCAACCGGTAAGCAGCAATCATCTCAGCAACAACTGGATTATGTGCGATGAGGTCACTCTCACTTTCTCGACTGGGCTTCCAATGGACGTTGTAGTGCCTTATATCAAGAGGGAGGCCTTTAGTGGCATACTGATCCCTGTTACATTCAATGCAGGTCCAGCCTGTCGTGACATCCTCTTCCAATATGTCCCCTGCAGGGCGATGGGTTAGCGGGAGACAATCAATATGATATCGTCTGCTACATATGCTGCAATGTGCTAGGGTTGTACGTGCAGGGATTCGTCGTGCTGGCAGGTGGGCGTTAGGACAGCAGCATTCAGTCGGGAGGTTTGGTGTGTTGCAGACTTCATGATGGGTCATTGGCTGTAGAGCGTGCTCTGGAGCATCATCAATGTGATAGCCCTTTTGCTTAGCCAGTTCCACCACCCATCCTTGCATAACTGTTGGGGCCCATCGCACAATGACCTGGTTCTGTTTTGCTACTTTCTTTCTCTTTTGCCCTCGTCCGGTGTGGCGTGCCGCCACTGCCAGACCTTCTATACCTTCTACTTGGTCCTGCCCTTCTGCAAAGTTGTTATATAATTGCTCTCGCATATCTTTGAAGGGCTGTCTTTTCTCATTCTTGATTCGCTGGTAAATGTGATAGCCTGTTTCTATTCGGTACACCAGTGGGGCTGTGATGTCTGTTGCAGTCTGGCGCACACTGCTGCTTTTAGTGTGGCCTCTTGGTGGTGCGCTGAGTGAGGACAGGTAAGCCTGAATTTCTGTCAGGGCTTGCTCTGTGCTTGGGGCATGTGTCTGTGCAGCCCACAATGCTGGGAGAGGTGCATTGCGTATGTCTATGTCATCGATGAGGTTGTGGAACTTCAGCAGCCTTGCATACTCCGGATGGATTGTTGCACCATGTCCTGCTTGCACAGGTGGCCTGCTGCAGTAGGTTTCTTTTGTGATGCCTGGCGGGAGAGTGAGCATGTATGCAATACGTTTAAAAGCGGTCAGCGTCCTAACGGTGATATCCTTGTCCAGTTTCAACATGAGCTGTCGTGTTGTAAGGACAGTTCTACCTGTGGAAGACATAATGTCCTGAAGTCGGTGCATACCTACTTGTCTGAGTTGGTGAAGGTCAGCTAGGAGGAGGTCTGGTGGTTGGGGGCTTGCAAGTGCCTGCATCTTCTGCAGGTCTTGCAAGAGTGGGCTGGTATCGAGTAGTTCTGTTGGGCCAAGTCCCTGCTTTTTGAGCTCGACATCTTTGCTTGCGCATGCAATCACCTGCCTCAGCCTCAGGCTGTGGTGTGTTAGGGCAGGGCGAGCCATTGCTGTCAGTTTGTCCAGGCAGCTGCCATCTGTCTGCAGGCGTGTACGGCTGAGCTCTCCCACTGGTCCGGGGTCATTGAGAGCCTCTGTCAACCGCTGTATTTGTACAGTATTGTACTCTGCTAGTAGGGAGGGGCACCCTAGACCGCCTTTACTGACGTCTTCATGTGCTACTGCCGTGGCAGTACTGTTTGGAAGACCATATGCTTCTTTGGCTGCCCTACAGAGGGGGCTGTCTAACGCTTTGAGCTGAGCTTTGGTGTAAGGGGCCACACAGAATGCATACCGAATTTTTGTCCGTATGCATGTATTCAGGGTGCGCATCTTTTGGGAGGTTGTAGCGTATGAGTGCTTCATGATGTGACACATGTCTCGAATGGTATCCCTGGTCAGTTGATATTGGGCTGACCAGTCAAGGTGCATGGTGAATTGCAGGCCCAGGTAACGGAACGGTTTTCGTGGGTCGTGGAGTGTTGCAGGGGATCGTTGGACCTTCACATCAGTTAGGCTACACCGGAGCTTCTCCAGATTAAAAGGGTCTTTGGCGTCAGCCCTATATCTGGCACCTGTGAGGAGGGTCTTTGTGTTGTTTATTTTTAGGTGTCCCCAGTCAGCATACAGGGTGACCTTGTCAGCTTGGCTGGTTAAATCCCCAATGCATGAACATATCAGGTTCAGGTCATCCGCATATGTGACATCTGGGATCTGCTGTTTCAGTTTGAAAAGCGTATCTCGGTTGTTGTATGCACCTGGGATGTATCCTCTGGCACCTACCCTTAGCCAGCGTAGCAGGGGCTCCAGATATAAAATGAACAGAAACGGTGAGAGGCTGTCACCTTGAATTGTCCCTCTGTCCATGGGCATTGGTTCGGTATTCCCGAATGGGGTTGTAAATGCTGTTGTTGCACCCGTGTACAGGTCTTTGACCACCTCTGTGGCATCTGTCGGGAAGCCCAGGTCATACATGATTTGCAGCAGCTTGTCATGGTCAATTGTGTCAAAAGCCTCGGAAAAGTCAACCATAAGGAGATAGATGTCTTTCCGGGTCAGTTTGGCATCCTCAAGCAAGAGGGTGAACAGCTCCAGCTGGTCCATGCAGGTTCGTTTGTTTCGGAACCCACCCTGGGTGTAGCTCAGAATGTTGTGTCTTTCGGCATAGTCAGCAAGGACCCATGTGATCATTCTGGTCCATAGTTTGTATATTGTCATCTCTAGGCCAATGCGTTTGTAGAATTGCAGTTTGAGGGGTGTGCCTTTGTTTTTGAACAGGAGCACTGTGGTGCTCTCTTTCCATGCTTTAGGGGTGTAGCCTGTTGCCCACATCAATTGGATGTAACCGTGTAGGAGGTCTTGTCCTTGGGGAGGCAGCATGTTCAGCATCTCATTTGTTATTTGGTCGGGTCCCGGGGCCTTGCCGCGAGCCAGGGATTTGAGGCAGGCCTGAAAAGCTTGCTGGTCCCTTATTTCATTGTGCAGCCATCGTCGTGGAGCAGCACCGCTAGTGATGGCTGTGTTCAGGTCAAAGGTATCTGGGGCGTTGGGTTGTAGCCAGGGATATGACCTTGCTTGCTCTGATGGGTGGTACAGTCCAGTTTTGCTACCGGCACCTGCTGCTGGCATCAGCTTGGGCGTATAATATGCTGTGATGGCTTCCAGGACTCCCTTTGGGTCTGTAACTACTGTGTCTTCTCCAGTTTTTATTGCCCTAAGTTGCATGCTGTTGCGCCCCTTGAATTGGCCAGTGATCATTTGGTTGCCTATCTTCTGCCTTTGGTCATACAGTGCCTGCCTTTTGGCAATGGCATTTTGCTTACGCTTTGTCTGGTGCTCACTGTCAATGACCCGTAGTTCCTTGCGGATTTTGGTTTTAATTTGTTTGAGAGAGGCTTTTAGGGGTTGAGGAGAGGTGCCACTGCGCTCAGCTGTTGTGTTCAGTGCTTCAAGTGCTTTACACGCGTCTGCAGGCAGCTCTGTTTTCTCCACGTGTTCCTGTCTCAATGCTTGGACTACCTTCTTTCGTAACTTAATCAGGCCATCACGTTGGAGGGCCACAAGTCTGGGCCGATAGTGGTGCCCTGTTGGGTTGGTCATGGTGGTTGGACCTTCTGATAGCATGGTGTCCCGAGTCTGCAGCAGCAGGTCAGCCATCTGAGCGTTCAGCGCTTCCATAAGCTCCCTTTGGGCGGCGGGATCAGCTGCAGTTCCGAGACAGAGGGTCCGGAGGGGTTCCATGCTTGCGGGGTCTCCATTAGATAGGCGCTCCCAGTGTGGGTACACGTCGTTGAGCAGTAAGTGTTGGACTTGGTCATTCAGCTGGTGGTATGCTAGACCATGCCTTTCTTCCACGATAATCTTGAGGCCATCCCTCTCCTCCTTTGTGAGTTTCTTCAGTCGTTTCAGTTTTTCAAGGGTTGCTTTCTCGGCACTGTCAGTTGTGATTGGTGGGGGTGGGAGCATGTTGAGCTTGTGGTAGGGAACACAGACCTCCAAGAGATCATGATCTGTGCCTTTGCCGGTCATATCCCATATCTGTGTGACTGCAGAGGCTGGAAGGGCTTCATTGTTTGTGAACATGTCATCAATCCGGCTTGCCAGCTGTTCAGCTGATCCCTTTCTCCATGTGTATTTCCTGGGGTGACCAGCCTGGACAGGGTCCAGCGTATAGAGTTTTGTTTCCTTGATCTGTGTTTGGTGAGCGTTGTCCATTGGGTTGGTATTGCCACTTGCTCTATCCATATTGTTCAGTGTTGCATTGAAATCTCCTGCAAATATTATGTTGTGGCGACCTTCCTCTTTGTCATTGGCTTTTTCTGTCAGTGCTTTCATTCTCCTGTAGATTTGGGATCTGACAATCTTGTCTGAGGGATGGCTGGTAGGCATGTATACCCCAACGACTGTTAACGGTGTAGAGACCTCCATGCGAAGCTGCACTGCTTTTATGTAACCACCAAGGTCCCCGGGGATGTCAATTGTTTCAACAGTTCCCAGGTCTGCAAAGCTCTTGTTGATTAGTAGGGTTACTCCTGCTCTAGGATGGCATTTGCATCTGGCTGGCACCGGAAGTACTCAATCATTGGGTGCTTTCCCAGCTAGCTGCAGATGTCGGACAGCGGCCCTGCGGATGGGGCCTGAGTGAGATCATCAATCGCCCATCGCTTCAGTTCCCGATAGTGTTTCAGCCCTTCATTACAGGCTGCCGGACCATTCTGAGTCAGAATGTTTCGACCTCCAATGTTGGGGGCTCCATGCTTTGTCATCAATGTTGTTGTGATGCGCCTGCGTGCCATGAAAGTACTTATGGATGCCAGTGTGTGGCCCGCCAAGCAAGCATTGAATCAAAATTATTGCTTGTTATGTAGCTGGTGTTCGTACAGCATTTCTTTGCAGCGAGGGGAAGGGGTACGGGGCGGGGGGGTGGGGGGGCGCTTACCCAAAGCCCACATACTGTAGTAGAGAGAGAGAGAGAGAGAGAGAGAGAGAGAGAGAGAGCTACACACTGTGGGATGGACATACTGTAGTAAGGCTGGCTATGATCAGTGTCACTAGCCGTGCTTAGTAATGAGCACTACCTACTGCTCCTGGCTGGCCAGTCAGTTAGGTTGTGATCAACAGCTAGTCCTTTTGGGCTGGAACACTTATAGTACCAATTACCAATTACCAATTACCAAATGGCCCCGTCAAAGCGGAGCGCCGGTGGGGGCAGCGCCACCCACAAGGAGCCAACTTAGGCTCCAACCGCATACTCAAGTTCCTGTCCAAAACTGACACGATGGCTGCCACCAGCCCACCCTAGATCCCTTGCTAGCCAATGTATGTCAGGCCAGCCCATTTCGACTTGCCATGTGCTGACCAATTGACCCAGTCAACAGCAAGCCAAGCAGTTTAATGCCTTGCTCAGTAGATATGAGGAAGATTCACTATATATCATGAGTTATGTCTGAATCTCATGGTTATGTGTTGGCGTTTTGGGCGAGAGAGAGATCTACGCGAGGAGACCGTGTATTGTTCTCCAGCGTGGGACTGTGGGAAGGGTTCCTTGGTGTAAAGATTACACAGATCCCTTACCGTTTGGCGTTTTGGGCCCTATGAGCCTTTCAATGGCTCCCATACATGGGACGTCCTTCTGGGCTAAGTGGTAATCCAATGATAGTCCTGAGGCTGTTGACAAGTTAAAGTATGCGGAATCAAAATCATAATGTAAGAGGCGTTGTATCTGGATCTGTGAGTGGTCATGTGTTGGCGCCCATTATGAGCCTTCATTGGGCTCCCAAGTAAGGGTCGTCTCATCAGCCTGATTGCAAATGGTCTGATGCTCTCTAGCCATTTAACTGTGCTATATGGAGGTCGGCAGAACGCCTGCATAATTAGTTCCAACATTGATATCTGCCCAGGGAGATGGGTCACTCATCATCCCTTATTGATGGCATGATGGTGAACCTTGTTATTGACATAACAACATAACAAACATTTGAGGTGTGGCAACCGCCAAGGGCTGCTAGGTCGAACCGACCAAACACACCATCGGATGGATCCAAAACACAATGGTTTCTATACCACCAAGCAAATGGATACCAGGCAGGTATTCACTCATCTAGAGGACTTCAACCAGTTCATCCTCAGAATTATCACCAGAAATATCAGACTCCGAATCAAACATATCTAAATACTGATCTTCCGGAAGCAAGATGTCTGGCAAGTCCACCACATCAGTACCACCAGACTGGTGGCATTGTCGACCGACACGAACGCAGATGGCAACATACTTGACCAACACTGGAAGAGGGACCCTGCCAGTTGAATACAGTGCCCAAAAGTCAGCATACCTGAGAGACGACAGTGCGGACACAGGTGGTACAACAGCTGACAAGAAGACATCTCGTGCCTCAACAATTGCCGGGTGTTCACACAAGAAGAGGCAATGTGCCTCATCATCCAAGGCTGTGGAACTACAGCGCAAACAAGTACGTTGAGGACGTAGGAGGGCAGGCAGCTGCCAACGTTGGTGATCAGCTGAGTGGGCCACATCAAGTTCGAATTGTTTGGTTGCTGGCAGACGCCGTGTGTGTCTAGGTGCTGGCGGTTGCTGGCAGTCTGGATGCTTTAAACCTCTGATTTGCGGCGGAGCCGGTAGGTCGTGTAGCCACACCGGACTGTTTCTTTGTTAGGTGCATCTGGCTGTCCGTGGCTCAGGCTGCCTGCTTGGTGACCGCGTCACACGAAGGTGATCACGCGAAAAGGTGGCAGTAACAGGAAATTTTCATGATTTTATACAAATAAGTGGTCCGACCTCACAGCGCCTGAGTGTTATTGCGTGGTGGCTGCACGGGGCCGCTGCCTGCCGGATGGCATGCGATGGCTTGCAAGTGCCGAGGCGAAGTGCTCTTGTTTCACATGACTTCGTCATAACCGCTGACCAGATAGTAGGTTTACCATCAAAACTCGTACGTAGGCTGCCCTCAGGCAACTGGGTGGCGTCATTGAAATTCTCGAGGCAGCAGAACCTGGCAGCAGCTGAGCCAGCTTCTGCCAAGTCCCCCCTACCAAGCCCTCACTCCACACCAAGTGTCCAGCCTTCAGCCTCATAAGGACCGATCCGATACTACTATAAAGCTGCATGTAGCCCTATTGAGGATCATAGGCAGCTTGGAAAGGAGCGAACCACACTCTTGAAGCACAGAGCATACCAACCATCCCTCCCGACCCCGCCTGGGGGAAGGGAAAGGGGCCAACTTTTGCAAGCTCTAACAGTCCCCCCTAAAATTCAATTCTGTGAACTACTCGCTTAAACTATGGATCAGCCAGGGCTTACCTCCGCCTTGTCTCAGTTCGGCTTGATGAATCGCATCACCACCGGCAACAGCTTCCTCGATATCATCCTCTGTATGCTCGTACCTCTGATAGTCAACCGACTCCTTCCAGCCTTGTCTGAATCCGCTTCGGAGATCTGGGAGAAGCTATCAAAGAGCTGGAGCTCGAAGTCCCACGAACATTGTCGCACTATCATTTACACGCAGAAGCGGTACTACAGCGACGAGGAGGATTACAATGACCGCTTGCAGCAAGCTATTTTGCTGCATATCAACCGTTTACCTGGCCTCGCCGATATTCTCGTTGATGCCGAAGCTAGTCTCATTGAAGACAAGCAGCAGGCCGGTGCCTCAGCGAGTGCTGCAGCTCGTAAGGGTGACAACGCGGGCTTCGATTTATTCGATGAAAACAACCAGGGCTCCCAGAATAACGGTGATGAAACTGGGAGTGAAACAACTGAGTGGTATGACGGAATGTTCCTTCAGAATTACAGGTACGGGTTGGCAGAGATGCCATACCACCAGTAACCATTTTGCTCCACATCCAGGTTGCCAGCATACAGGCTGCCAATGACTGTTTTGCCATTAACTGTGGCATCCTGCTTATTATCAAGTTCATATGTACCTCACACCGCCAACAACCCGAGCTTAAAACTGCAGCAAATGATGCAGACAAGCTGCTCATAATGCATCTTGAGGCCTCCATAGAAAAATCAGCATTTGCATTTGCACCGTGGACCCCTTCTATCAATCTGCAGATTGATGATGAACATGTGGCACCATCATAAGCAGAAAACAGTCAGCCGCTGACTGGCGACTTTCCTCTTCTGTTCCATCTATCTCCTTGCAGAGTGACCCTAGCCCCTCCCTTGGACATCCCCATCGACATTACCCCACGGATCAAGTTCACAAGGTGAGGCATTGATATGCTACTAATTTAGGGTTTAGTGTTTGAGGTTTAGGTTCACGGTTTAAGGTTTAGGTGAAGAATACAGAATTTCAGCTGCTTGCAGGTGATTGATTGATTGATTGATTGATTGATTGATTAATTGATTGATTGATTGAACAGCAGCCTGAAATCCCACAGCAGAACCCTGCTCAACAGGCCCGTTCATCAAAGTGCCAGTTTCCAGCATGGTGCTTACTGAACTTGTGCTTCTCTTGCTTCACGGTTGCTTGCTGCTCCACGGTGGCACCCCGAACTCTCGGTGCTTCCACCGATGATGACAACAATCTAAGCCTCAGTTTACACAGTAGTAGTTCCTCCTGTTGCTAAGTTACTTCGCACTGAGGGGTCAGTGAGGATGGCAACATGCATCCTCATTTGCATACAATAACATGGCCCTCGTGAAAACTGAGTGCCCAACCATAAAATACAAAACCCATCCCGCTTAGTGCTAACTCAGTGTCTGCTGCTGCTTCACTTTGATGCCATCACAGGACTGAGATCACGACCACTGAGACCAATGGTGGTGGCATGCGTGGCAGCACAGACACCAGTGAGAGGAAGGTGGTGTTCAGCCTGAGCTGCTCTGGACCTGATGGTGCCAAGCACCTGGATGAATTCATCAAGGCGGCTTATGAGGACTACCTGGTCATGCTCAAGGGGAAGCAGAAGGACTGCACAAGGTGAGGGTTCAGGGTTTAGGGTCTAGTCTCAGGGTTTAGTGTTTAATGTTTAGTGCAAGTGCTATGGTACCTCCCTAGCTGGCTTTCATTCAAAGGTAGCGTGTTGATCTGCTACTCACATTGCAGGATGTCACTTGTATACTTGCAACTCGCTGGTTTCAGAACAGCTCAAGGTCTGGGACCTATGGGAGTTCTGACATGGCATATTATGGATGTGGGAATGCTTTCTGCATAATCTTTACCTTCCAGTGCGGGTCACACCTTGGCTTGCTGCACATGGCACAAACATGTTCCCCATGCTCCATGGGGTAGCATGCTGGACAAAAAATCATGCTGATGAGAACCTGTCTTGAACCCTTAAACCCTTGCATTTAAGCCTACCTTGTGGTTGGACACTGCCCCACCTTCCTTTGCTGCATACTATGCTGATGTATCTCCCCATGCTGGGCCCAGCAGCCTGAAATGAATAAATCAATCAATTTGAGTATAAGACCAGCTATGCCAATGGCTAAACAAACTCAGGCCATTAACACAAGGATCATGGTCGCAATCACGAAGCTACAGAACCGATGCAGCCTGAGACACACATAATTGATAATCAACAGTAGCTAGCTATCCCCTCCAGATCTGCCAACCCGCTCATACTAGTTTGCTTCCGAATGTGCCATACGCTCATCCCTTGCAGGTACATATATGTGCCCATGCTCAATGGGGGTGCCACGGTAGCAGATGCAACAATTGAAACCTAGCCAACAGTACTTTGCTTCTACTTTATAACAGTTAATCATCCCTCCTTGTTCTGCTTCTAAACTCTCCCAATGCTCACCCCCTGCAGGTACATGTATGTGCCCATGCTCCATGGCGGAGCCAGCAGCAGCAGCAGCGACACCCCCTCAACCTTTATCTTCCGCCGCTATGCCCTCTCAGACGACAAGTCCTTCGCAAACTTCTTCCACCCAGAGAAGCTCCAGATCATCTCACTCGTTGAGAACTTCCAGAAGAAGGGTGGGAAGTTTGCAATCACTGGTTACCCCCACAAGCTGGGGTTCTTGCTGCATGGGCCCCCTGGAACTGGGAAGACTTCTTTTATCAAGGCTTTGGCTCAGCTGACCAAGAGGTCCATTCTGAATGTCCCCCTGTCCAGGGTTAAGACCAATCAGGAGCTGATGGATCTCATGTTTGCTCAGAAGGTGCAGGTGAGTGAAGGTTTTTGGGTTTTAAGCTTTGGGGCTTTGGGGTTCTAGGCATTAGGGTTAGCGCATGCTGCTGATGGCTGTCGCCGACCATGAGCAATGTCTTCTTGGCCCAGAAGGCGCAGGTGAATAGTGCTTGCTGCTGATGAAAAGGTGCAGGTACCTTAGCTACGGACTGCTAAACCCTTAAACCTAGCACTAAACCTTGGACCTTGAATCAGAACCCAAATGTTCTGCTCAGAAGGTGCAGGTTGTTGGACATGATATAAGCAGCAAGGAGGGCAAGCCATGTATGTTGACTCTTTACTCTTGCCAACTGTCAGTGTATGATAACATGGCACATGCTTGTTTTCATCTGAAGATCCATGTGCTTGGCTTGCTGGCCACTTTGTTGAGCTGGTTTGGCCCAGCCAGATATCAAATTATTGTTAACACTTTCTTTCCTGCTGCTGCAGATTGAGGGTGAGAATGGTCGTGTCCCCCTGCCCTTCCAGAAGGTCATTTATGTCATGGAAGATGTGGACGCTGCCAGCCATGTGGTGCAGAGGAGAGGGACACAACAGACTGCTGCAGCAAGTAATAACAAGCGGGCTGCAGCTTCTGTGAGTGGATGGCTGGAGGGGGCGGGAAGATATGATATGGCGGAAGTGGAGGAGGTAGAAGGTAATACACGCAAGGATGCAGTGAAGGAGCTGAGAGTCGCAGATGAGGTAGGTAGTAGGGGAACTGGGAGGGAGCTGGAGCATTCACAACCTTAACACTATGTGGGCTTCTGAACTCCACAGCACTTATGATCAGAGTCACCTGCGGTCTCCCCTTCTGTTCCATTCACTATAAGTGACTTAACGCCGGCCAAAAAGGAGAACAGTGCACACTGGGGCCACATCATTTGGTCCAGGAGTTTGGTTTTCAGATTGTATGAAACGTCAGTGCTTGCAGCTACAGGACTGCAAAGTGTGGATGCCTTTGGACCGCTTATTGGTCCAGATGTGGTTCAGTTTGCTAGACACATAATCATGTATACTTCTCCTGAATTAAAATTCATATTCCATTTTTGAATTTGATTTAATCATAGCATCATATCATAGCGCTCTGATAGTTGCCAACTTGCATATATGTGGTGGACGCATCAAAGCTGGCTGCACAGGTAATAGGGTTTGGGGCACTGTCCTTTTAGGGTTTATGCCGCTTCCTGCTAACCAGTCCCCCTGCTCCTTCTGCTGCTGCCTTACAGGCTACTGCCTCCCCAAGCCGCTCCTCCACAAAGAAGGCCATTGGTCCATCTGTATATGCCTCATCCAAGGAAGGTGACGATGCCCTTAACTTGGCTGGACTCCTGAACGTCCTGGACGGCGTGGTTGACACTCCAGGGCGATTAATCATCATGACATCTAATCACCCTGAGAAGCTGGATCCTGCTCTGATTCGCCCTGGAAGAATCAATAGGAAGATCTACATGGGCAACTTAGCGGTCACTGAGGCCTTGGCAATGACCAAGCACTACTTTGCAGACCAAGTCACTGAGGCAGCTGAGTTGAGGCTGAGAGAGGTTTGGGTCGATGGGCTGCTGTCACCCGCGACACTTGAGTCCATGTGTGCTGAATTTGAATCTGTTGAGGAGCTGTTGGAGGCTCTAGAGGATTTGCCTGAGTTGCATAAGCAGCAGGAAGCCAATCAGGAGCTGCAGTTGCAAGTCAAGGATCTGCAGATGCAGCCGGTCAAGGTGGCGGTTGGTGGTAGTGCTGCTGCTGCTGATGATGATGATGCAACTAATGCCACTGATGCGACAGAGCCTATGAAGGAGGAGGTTGTTGAGGGAGATGTTGCTGTGACTGATACAAAGGAGCATGGTCATGGGGAGATGGGGTCAAGCACTGGTGAGCAAGTTGCAGAGCAGCATGGAGGGGCTGATGGTGACAAGGGTAAGGAATTACTCAAGGTACATCGTAAGGTAGAGCTTCAGGATATGAGGGAGTCTATAAAGCAGCCAGGGAGAGATGATGTGGAACGGGAACCAGATCAAGGAAAGAAAGAGAGGGTGGAACTGCTACTTAGTAGAAAGGAAGTTAGCTTAGAGGGCGAGGCGGTGCATGGGGAGGAGAAGCAGGGGCAGGCGATGCCCTGTGCGGATGCTGCTGCTGCTTCTGATGTCACAGCTGCAACACGTAGTGTTCTTGCTGACACGTTTCATGCCCAGCATCAGGTTAACAGGTATCATGCCCCCATGTCTGCTGCCAAGCGGGCCCGTGTTTTAGAAGAGGGCTGGCCTGTCAAGCCGGCTTCTATCAATGTTGCTGGTTCGCAGCTGCTGTTGGCTGGGAGGGCTGCCAGTGCCCCTCTGGCATTGCTTTGCTGCCATGCTTCTGCCTAGCATCTGTCACTGCTTTGTGCCAGGCTCTGGCCTATAGCTCAGGCTATATATTGGTTTCCGTGCAATAGGACTATTTATCTTGTATGTCGAGTGGTCTGTGCAAGAGCAAACCGAATGAAGAGTCTTAGTGTTTGCACTGACGGTATGTCCTGTTATGGGTAAATCAAGGGTAGTAAGTTGGCATTGTTGATTTCGCCACGTATCATGCCATATTAATGAAGGGCGATGGCCAGTTGGCACTACCTGTGTGTCATGTTATCGTCGGTAGTGGGTGAAATGCCTTTCCATACTACGCACTGTACCTTCAATAGATCAGAGACATTAGCAGGCGGGGTGTCTAATCTGTAAAAGCAATGCATGCGATGCTAGTCGTGGCCCATAACTACTCATGGCCTGTATGTAGTTCAACTTTGATGCAAATCACATCACATCCCTTCTCTCAATACTTGGAACCCAGTCAGAGCAGGTGGCTAGCAGGTTGTTGCCCTGCCCTGTTGGCAGTCCGCCAAAGTGAGCAGCGTCTAGGTGCTATTTACTTGTTTTCACCGGATACAGCATTGCTATGCATGCACTGCTCCTATCAGTACTTAGTGGCCCTGAGCAAAGCATAAAACTGCTTGGCTTGCTGTTGACTGGGTCAACTGGTCAGCCCATGGCAAGTCGAAATGGGCTGGCCTGACATACATTGGCTAGCAAGGGATTTAGGGTGGGCTGGTGGCAGCCATTGTTTGAGCTTGGACAGGAAATTGAGTATGCCGTTGGAGCCTAAGTTGGCTCCTTGTGGGTCCGTGTGGCTCTTTTCCCGGCGCCCCGCTTTGACGGGGCCATTTGGTAATTGATAATTAGTGGCACCTTTCATACTTCAGGAGTACTATGCTGCTGGTTTGTGCTTGCCTGTGATGTGTCTTAGCTGAATATTACTGCCACGATGTGAGAGCGGCACCAGCGACCATGCTGGTGTACATACACATGAGGCTAGCTGACGATTTTCAGGTCGTCTGTGGGTTGCAGGGCTAAAGATGTAAGTATGTATGTATCTTGCACTAGCTAGTAGCCTATGAGGCCAGCACTACAAATAAAGCAGGTAATCCACAGCTGGAAGGGAGATCATGACCGACCAGATTGCAGAGACCCAGCTGATGGCACTGTGGCACCGCACGCGTGCCGATGGGTTTGCCAATGTAAGATCACATGACAGTGCTGATCATTACATCTGATGGTAGGATGTACTAACAAACTGGATGGAGTTATGCCGCGGGCGCTGCACGGCCCGAAAGCTGTGCAGTGATCCATCTCATACATCTGATGGTAGGATGAGTTGCCGCCGGCCTGCAGCATGTGATGCCAGCGCATATACCAATGGCATGCCCAGGCCCTGGTAAGTAAGGGCCTACTCCCTCAACATATGCAAGAAGTGTTTCCCCCCTTTTCTGCTTAGTCAGTCTCTCTCTCTCTCTTTTTGGCCGCATGCATGCCCCATGGCCAAGCAAGCGCCGCAGCAAACATCAAACACCGCATCGAAGTGATCTCACCCGCACAACAACACACAGTACAGCCTAACATTTGTGACAAATGTACGCACAGCACAATGCGCCTGCCGTCCTATCTGTCTTCCTGCTTTTTTGCTGTCCCGCTATGCTCTATCAGTGCTGTGCTGAGGCGGTCCGCCATGCTGCCACCATCAGGGGACATACATAACAGACTAATATGGGGCAGGCATCGTAAAATCATGCAAGTAGCACTAGCCTGGATAGTACAGCCAACAAAGCTTCCAAGCTATAAGCTGTGTTTCAACAGATGCAGACTTATTCACCCACACCTGGTTCAAGACCGGCAGGCGTGTGGGTAATCCATGAGCATATACACACGGTGCATCTTCTACCAATGGAATGCAAAAATCACCAAACTGGGTTCTACCCAGAGCCGCCCCCAATGCGTTGCCTTACATTCCCATCCTCCACCAAACATATCCTCCATGTACCACCTGGCGCCCAAGAGTGGCTTGCCTGACCTCATTTTAACCACCTGCTGTAATAGCAAAAGTGCAGCACCCAATAGCGGCTTACACTGGACCACTGCAGTACGATCTACAGCAGAGAGAGAGAGAGAACTACGCAGAGAAGGGGGGAAATCCCCCTCTGTGTAGGGGTGGTGAAACATACACAGGACGTGACATAGTGCAGCTTGACATCTAGCACCAGTATTCACCTGCCACAAAGCATACCACGATCTACAGCAAATTAAGTAATACTCCTACATGCCCTCCTACTTGTTGTGTTGCCGAGCTACAGCAGTACAGGGCAATCTTTTGCTCTTTTGCTGCAAGTGAGAGGCCGAACCTCAGGCTGTCAGGCTGAAGGCCCTGCTGCCAAGGCGTTCCGCAGCAACAGAGGTCCCCAACACGCGGGTGTGCATCACAGGAGTGCCATCTGCACAGGGTCCTTCAGTCCCATGGAGGATCACCCCGAGGCCGCAGCCATCCCACAGTCCTTTCTCCTGGGCAAATGCCTTGGCTCTCCCAATCAGGGCTTCCAGGTCAATGGTGTCCATGTCAGGGATGAGCAAAGGGAACTGCCCAAAGCTAGCTGATGCCTGGTTTGCAACAGACTCTTTGGAGGTCACCACAATCTGCGCACAACAAAGAAAACATGGGCAGGCAGTTCCACGTTTTCAAACACACCCTTCTTCACCATGGGCAGTGCAGCAACTCAGATAGCATGCTCAGAAAGAAGGTAATCAAATTCGTAACTGAGCGCAGTCAGAAGGAAGGTGTGTGGATCTTGCCATTGGCCAAGCTGCACATAGTAAATCCCTGTGGCCGCAGCATGGTGCAACATGTAGGTAATTTATCACCTGACTGCACTGCAGACCACTTCCATCAATGCAGTGCCACGCAAAGCATATATTGAATTACTTGCCTGTGGTACTGGCGGCTTGTACTTGGATACCATCCTGGCTGCCCAGCCATAGGTGGTGAAGGTGATGATCAGTGATGCATTTGCATCTGTCACTGCTGCTCCTACACAACTGCTGATTGCCTCCAAACGGCACAGCGGCTTTAAGGAGTGGTCCTTGATGAACAGAGCTGTTGAGAAGTAGCTGTTTGCATTCTGCAGACACAGGCGCCAACAAGAACATTGAATGTTCCACCCAAATATCTTCACAATTTATTAAATCCAGTCTTGTACATTGCGTGAACTGGGGATTTCTTAAACAAGAGACAGGAAACTGCAATGGTCAAGTTTTACCACTGCTGGCCAGTAACAAACACAATGTCAAAGTGGAGTGCAGGGGCCAAAGACAAAAAAGCTGAAATGGCTGGTTGAATTCTAGTAAGATAAAGATAGGACAGTTTCCCTTCAATGGTGCAAGATTATCATGCCATGGAAGCTCAATCCTCTGCTCTCACCTCTGCATTGGCCAAGATGGCTGCCATTGTTTTCACGGCTATATCTGGGAAGGACCCATTAGCTGTCTCCCCACTGAGCATGACAGCATCCGTGCCATCCAGAACAGCGTTGGCCACATCTGTCATCTCTGCTCTGGTCGGGAGAGCATTGGTCACCATGCTCTCCAACATCTGCATGGGATCAGCAGGCAGTTTTCAGCAGGGGCACGCTGTCTTTGTCCAGCACCAAATCAGAAAGGAGCTATTGTTGCCATTGACATTCCCCACTGGTAGCCTTAAAATGATGACTGCTGACACAAAGCTCTGAATACTGGATGAACTGCCAAACCAAACCTCCGTTCTGAAAGTGGGCATTGCAGTGCCACAACAGTTGAACTTCTGCTGAGGCCTTCATTGCCATACCTGTGTAGCTGTGATGATGAACTTCCCAGCAATGTTGGCCTTTGTGATCATCATCTTCTGAGCCAGCGCCACCTTCTCAGAAGGAATCTCCATGGCCAGGTCACCCCTTGCCACCATGATGCCATCAGCCAGCCTAGGGTACCAACGACATACCAACCACATGTTCCAGGTTAGATACAGTCAGGGGGTGCATAAGTTGTGCACTCTGCAATGCCCCACCGATTTCAACATGTGACGTGCAGACCACCTATATGATAACACCACAATCCACAGTTGTCGGAGTTGCAGGCACCATATAGAGCAGTACCCCTATGCATCTCCAAGCCCTTGGTATTGATGGGCAAGCTCTATACAAATGCATTTTAGAAGTACATATTGCAGCAGCCAAGTCTCTATACAGCATATACACAACAGCAAGAAAACTAGAAAAGCCCAAAGAACCTCAATGGCACCGGAGAAATGACAAGAAAGTAAACTAACAAAGGCGGGTAGGCGGAAGCCCGCCCACGGATAATATCCTATGGTAGGCTGCAGTGTAATCCTTACGCCAGTGGACCCTCCCTTAAACTTACACGGGGGGCACCTCACACCCCTATTTGCGTAGCTCTGTCTCTCTCTATCCACAACTCACAGATGATCAACATTGGTGCATTGTTGGCAACGCACAGCTTCACTAACCTAGGTGAAACTGCTGGGACTTACCCAAGGATGTCATCGTAGTGTGCCAGGCCAGCTTCATTCTCAATCTTGGCAATAATCTTCACCGCATGGCCCCCTGGCACTGCGTCCAGTGTGTCCCGTATGAACCTAACATCTGCCGCTGTCTGAACAAAGCTGGCAGCAACAAAGTCCATGTGGTTTGGCACACAGAACTTCTGGAGATCCTCAACATCCTTTGTAGTCAGCACAGGGATATCCACCTGAAAATGTGTGTTCAACACAAGTCAATTGACAGCCAAACAGTGAATGGTTGCAGGTAAGCATTGGACGGTTCATTATCATGATCACGTGGCAGGGAGTTCTCAGTTAGTACACAGGTAAGGCACAATGACCTTGCTGCTCGGTCTCTCCATGATCTCCACAGGACAGGACGCCTGAAGGCAAGTTCTAGACGCTCCACACAAGATATTTCATGAAGACTGCAAAGGGTTTTCTATATCAAATACGTTGCCTTCCTCGAAACTGCAGAGCATGAGGCCCACTTACCTTTACACCAGGCAGGTTGACATTCTTGCGTTGACCAAGCACCTTCTGGTTCAGGCAGCGGCCCTTCAGTTCCTTGTCATTCAAGATCTCAAGGACCTCAATGCTGAGCCCACCATCAGCCACCAGGATGAGGCTGCCTGGCTTCACACTCTGGCACAGCTTGTCATAACTGATACCAATGCGTGTCTCACCTGGACAAACGCAAAATTTAGACTGTCAGGCACAAAACACAGTAGTATCACCAATTTACCAGGACACATTGGTGACATTTCCATAAAATCTTGGATCAACCATGAGAAGAGTAGAGGGCAACCAGATCAGGGAATAGGGTTTGATATGTGTTAAGTCCATGGAGAGTTTTGTCCACGTCGCAGTATCTTGCAATACCGTTCCCAGACTACTTTTGAGCCTGCGTTGCGAGCAGAAGTACCGTGGCCATCCGTGCTGCTACTAGCATATGGAAGTAACCACAGTGCTCGAGTGCTAGCAGGGACATAATTACATCAGCAGATCTTATGCGTACCTGTGGTGGGGTCCTTGAAGCCCTCCCAGGTCTCATACTCTGGTCCCACTGCCACCAGAATCACCTCCTGCCCCTTCTCCAATGTGATGTCCTTTCCTCCACGCAGCATTGCTGTGCGGACCTCTGGCCCCTTCGTATCCAGCAAGTACGCCAGGCGGACACCCTTCTCAGCAGCTACCTCCCGCAGCCTGTCTAAAACCTGCAACAGCAACATGCACATCTCACTCCATTTGCCCGGCATCAGAGCTACGCAAGTGCACGATAGGGTACATATGATGAGGAACATGGAATAAATATGCTGCCCCTCCTTGACATCAGGGAGGCAGGCCTGACACAAGGAATCGTTCTCACACATTATATTTGTCCAGGCTCTGAATGTTCTGTTGTGATTCTTTGACAGAACTGGTTGCATCGGATCACTGCCATCATCTTGCTGATAAGGAGCATAGTAAACAATCACACTAAGACGATTTTGGGGCCCAACAAAGGCCAAATTGGGCCTGCTAAGGCCTGCTGAAAGCACTGCATGTGCACGAATTTGTCGGAACCCAGAGTCCATCACCTACAGACCTGCTGATGGTCAGCATGCTTGCCGTGGCTGAAGTTGAACCTTGCCGTGTTCATTCCAGCATCCAGCAGCTTTTCCAGCCCCTCTCTGGTGTTGGAGGAAGGTCCCATTGTGCATACGATCTTGGTCTTGCGGGGCAAGGATGTGTGGGTCAGGATGTCAGCCATGGAGATGGCAGTCGTACGCAGGGATAAGGTCTTTCGTTGGTCCCTAGCTGACACGAAGGGCTCATGGGAGCCTGGTGCCACCTACAGAAAGGGGCAAGCATCATCAGGGTCACAAAAGAGACCATGTGCATCTACAGCAAGCATCATCTTTTCTCTCCAGCATCATGATCGGCTGGCCAGGTGACAGTGGGGATTCAGTTTTCCACTTAGCTATGCCCAATGTCTACGATGTATCTGCTTAGCTGTTGTACAGAATTTGAAGACCGCTTGTGATTCTGACCTCTTCAGCCAGCAGTCTTCACAAGCTCTGCAAAGCCATTGCTTGGTACTCCAGCTGCTCAATAAGGAAGCGTGCAAGCCAGGAGATGTCATACTGATTACATGACTGCCACTGTACTCACCTTGATGTATTGCATGGGTGTTACATCTGCATCAGCGCCAGCGACACCATGGACCACCACAATCTCATCCCCGTAATTGCAGAGGCCAGTTGCACATGCATGGGCGGCAACCTCTTCTAGCAGGAACTCAAACTCCATGGCATACCTGCGGCAGGCAGGTTAGCACTGATCATCCAGCAAATAGCAAGCAGCAAAAAAGCTGACAGTCGCGTCGAACCATCCCTGCACTATACACCCATGTTGCTGAGCAGATGGAACACGACGCCACATGAGTGTTACCATATTTCCAAAGCTACAGAGGGGTCTGGCAAGTGCTCATCAGAAGGCATTTGCTGCGAGTCACCATAAACATGATCTTGCACACAGCTCGGAGCATAGTCCAGTCACCCCATCTGTTGGCTGTCCAATGAATGCTGGTAGGCAGTCATTACCTTGAGCTAGGAAGGGATGGAACATGATAGGGGTACAGCGCAAACACCCCTCCGCACTGGCGTGCTACAGCAGCATCTGCAGTGACCACCATCACTGGCACATTTGGACGGTACTTGGCCACCATCCGTGCAGCATAGCCGGTTGCAGAGATCACAATGATCAGGCCAGCATCCACATCAATCGCATCCTTTGCTGCAGCACCAACAACAGCCTCAACTGTGTGCATTGGCTTTGGTGTGAAGTCCCGGATGAAATCATACTGCTGGTAGTAGTTTGTGCCGACCTGTCAAGCAGAGGCATGCAGCACCTTAGATGAATGCAATATTTTTGGAAGTAGACAGTACTTCCTAACAGGTGGCATACTCTTGACCCACCAGGCAAGTGCTCAACCCACAGCAGTACTGAATGCAGTGAAGCAAAATGTATGTGACTGTTGCCACCAGCTGGATTGCACAAGTTAAGGCCGTCTGCCCGGGGCATGGTGGATCAGTTCCAAACCTTGACAGTTTTGAGACGTGATTAGAGACACAGCATTAAGAGCACTCCCAATCAGATCCCTGCTCATGCAGCCGACCATGCATGGACCTTGACTATCCCTTACCTCTGCATTTGCCACAATAGCTGACATGGTGGCCAAAGCCTTCAGAGGGAAGGCCCCATTGGCTGTCTCCCCACTCAGCATGACAGCATCAGTGCCATCCAGCACAGCATTGGCCACATCTGTCATCTCCGCTCGCGTGGGCAGAGCATTGTTGACCATGCTCTCTAACATCTGCAGTAGTACAGGTGCGCATCGTAAGCACTCCCTGAAGCACGGTGGTAGCTACTTCCCATGCCAGGGACAACCAGTCAATTTGCAAGAGGAGGTCTTCTTGGCTCAGATTTTAGCAGCTGCTTAGCAAGTTGTTTATCCATGGCGCCCTGCCCTACGAGGTTTCTTAAATGTCCATTCAGATACTATTTGGCAGAGTGTGGTCAGATGGGCAAGTTGGCTTGGGACCCAAACTGAGATAAGTCCATTGTTAATGTTTATGCTTACGTCAAGCTTGACCATACCATGTGGCAATAGGCTAGGATCCACACGCAGACAACTGTCATAGACTCATCTCTCTGTGATATCCGGTTTAGACCCAGCACTCCTAAGGGCAACGCTCCAGGCTTCACCTGTGTAGCAGTGATGATGAACTTCCCAGCAATGTTGGCCTTTGTGATCATCATCTTCTGAGCCAGCGCCACCTTCTCAGAAGGAATCTCCATGGCCAGGTCACCCCTTGCCACCATGATACCATCAGCCAGCCTCAGGATCTCATCATAGTTGACCAAGCCTGCCTGGCTTTCAATCTTGGCAATGATCTTGACTGCATGCCCACCAACATCATCCAGCACCTTCCTGATGAGCCTGCAATGCATAAACAGGCAAGCTGAATATGATGGTCTGAGGGATGCAATGCTCCATTTATACCTTTATATGTATACAGCATATGTAAAGAAGTTGTGTGCCTGTAGCATATGCTGTATACATATGAAGCAATGGTTGCTTGTAGCATGTGCAGAGAGGTTGTGTGAAGAAGTAGCACATTGGAATGCATGTTTGGCCATTTCATGTCCCCCAGCAGCTTGCCTGACATCATCAGCACTCTGAACAAAGGATGCGGAGATAAAGTCCATCTTGTTGCGCACAGCAAACAACTGCACATCGGCCACGTCCTTGGCGGTGAGAACTGGGAGCTGGACTTTCACACCAGGGAGGTTCACATTCTTGCGCTCCCCAAGAGTTGTGCTGTTGACCACCTGGCCTAACAGCTCCTTGTCATTCAGGATCTTGAGCACCTGTCAATTGCACAGCCACAGGAGGGCACCTTGAGTATAAAGTCCAACAGTTTTTGCACTGCCATGAAATGCACAACCACCAGTACAAATGATTCAAAGTACGTAGGGGGGAAAGGGGGCTGACAGTGGCTCAATACTGGGGCTCATACCTGCACAGTCAGGGCACCATCCGCAATCAATATCCTGCTGCCTTCCTTGACATCCTGGCAGAGGTGCTCATACGAGACACCAATTTTTGTTTCCTGCGTCTCAGGGTCCTTGTAGCCCTCAAAACTGGTGTAGGCCTCGCCAACAGCCACAATTGTGACCTCCTGCCCTGTAGAGTGAGGAAACAAGTTGAACCAACAATTGCATTGTGTGGCTAAGCTGAAGGGTGCTGGTCTCCTCACCTTTCACCAGCTCAATTGGCTTGTGGTCCCTCAGCATAGCTGTCCGGATCTCAGGCCCCTTGGTGTCGAGCATGAAGGCCACATGGGTTTTTGTGGCATGGGCGGCTACTCGCAAGCGTTCTAGAACCTGTAGCAACGTTTGAATAGCTTGTAAATACACCAACTGCTCGGGCTTCTCTTTGTTCAAAAGTCAGGATATAGCTGGTAGATTGCAAGCAAGGAAAAGGTGCCTTATTAACATTCTTTAAGCCGATTTTTAATGAGTGCGGGACCTTAAAAGCACCTGGTAATACTCGGCTGCCCGAAGAAGATCGTGATAAGACAAGAAGCACACTAAATGGAAATGCACCAAGCTGCAGGCACTTACCAGCTGATGGTCCTGATGGCTGCCATGGGAAAAGTTGAACCTTGCAATGTTCATGCCACCAGCCGTCATCTTTGTCAGAACCTCATCAGTCCAGCAAGATGGCCCCAACGTACATACCACCTTGGTCTTGCGAGCTGTTTTGATGGACTCACAAATCAGGTCCATGCCAACCTGCAGAAAAAGTGCACCGCATCTGGTTGGACCATATTCTCAATGCTACCAACATCTTCCTTTGCTGGAGCCACTTGCAAAGGTGTTTATGATAGTCTTGTCTGTTTTGCCGGACAGGAGTCAGCTCACTGGCTTCAAGCACGTCTCTAGCTTCAGGGACACCTTGTCAAAAGAAAGAGCATCCATAGGTGGCAACATGGATTACCTTTGTAGATCTGTATGCTATGACGTCTTCTCCACTGTAGCCATCAGTAGGCTGCACATCTGCTGATTCTTGGCCACCATTGCACAGCAAGGTTACAAACTCCAATTCATTCAGGTCTTCCACGGTTGCGAACAGCCTGCTGCTGGGCCCGGTGACCACCACAAGCTGGTCTCCCTTCGCATCCCCAGGGCTGAACTCTGCCAGTTGCAGCTCTTGTGCATCCTTCACAACCTGCAGCATTTGGCAAACACCAAAAAGACTGTGTTGCAGGCTCTGCAGACGTAACATTCGGCTCAAATACCCAACTCCAAATGCTCAAACAAAGCTTAGGTAGCATGAGCATGCGGCAACTTAAGCTGTCATCTGATGCTGCTGCACTCCTTAGAATCAAGACACCGTACTGCAGAGCTAGCAAACAACTACCAAGTAATGCCGTACCTCTTGCTGGACCAATTCCACACTCGTTACATTGTCCGCCACTAGGAGAGGGACCGCCCCAAAGAGCGCGTTGGCCTGTTGAGCAACATCACGGGCCTTCGTAACCACAACAATTGCGATCTGGGGCCTGCACAACCCAGGGCAGGACAGACCATTCAGAAGTGCCCCAACATAACTGAGGTGGTGACGGCTAAGTTGGATATTGCCAAAAATTACACCAGCTCACCTGTATTTTGCCAACATGCGCACTGGGTGCATGGAATTAGTAGTAACAGCAATGAGAGCAGCCCCCATGTCAATAGCAGCCTTCACACCAGATGAACATATGGCTTCGCAGTTGGACGTTGGCTTTGCAGTCATATTCCGGGTCCAGTTAAAGCTGGCGTAGTGATCAACCCCAACCTGCAAAAGAAAGACAGCCTGTTGCCTCAACGACACCAAAATCAAGATTAAACAGCTGAAGATTGGGCCTACCTCAGCATCTGTCAGTATCTTTGCTGCTGTCTTCACGCATGCACTGGCAAAGTGCCCCCTGGCAGTCTCTCCGGTTAGTACAATGCCGTCAACCCCGTCAAACACGGCATTCGCTGTGTCAGTCATCTCAGCCCGTGTGGGCCTTGGGTTGTCCATCATGGAAGGGAGCATCTGGCCGGCCACAAACACAGGCTTGCCCGCTAACTGAGCCTTGGAGACTATCCACTTCTGCGCCAAGCAGACCTGTAACAAAGAGAGACGAAGGTTAGCAGCCAAGCTATGCTTATGTTTTTGAGCTGTGCCCATGGACTTGGATTAGTACTTGAATAAGGGTGCCCATTGACCTGGATTAGTACTTGAATAAGGTACGTGGCACGGCAGAGGCTTGACGCTGCAGGATTGGTGTCAAGCACAGGTGGAATTCAGTAACATACCTTCTCTGGTGGAATAGCGAGGCCAAGCTGCAGTCTGCACAGCATGATGCCATCTGCACTCTCCAAAATTCCATCAAACTCCCGTATGCCATCAACTGTGTCCACCTGCAGATGACAGCAGAACATAACTAAGCTTTCTGCTGGTACACTGCAGAAGCCACCCGACTGATCATGCAATCCAGGCCAACTTCTGAGGGCTTGCATGGTGGGCACAAGGCTTGGACCTTCGCCCAAAAGGACCATACAGACCGCCCTGGACTCATTAAGTATGGCAGCAGCACGAGGATCATGCATTGCTGATACATTGCGCAAGCCACAACAAAGAAACAGCTTGTGGGTTGTGTCATGCAAAGTAGTTGCCGCCTGCATATTGGCTACAAGGCTTGGTTTTGCGCACCTGTGCAATGATGGCAGTATCAAGCGCCCCAGCTTCATCCAAGATGCTCCTGACCAGCTGGATGTCCTCGCTTGACCGCACATACGGGACAGTGACATAGTCAACACGCTGGCTTGCAGCCCATCTCAGGCCTGCAGTACATTCTGGTCCCATATGTGGCAGGTCCAGAGTTGCACCTGCAACCATGAGAAAGCGAGGCTGGTCTAATGGGTCCTGCTTGACCATTGCACAGGTGGTCCTTGGGTATCCATTCCTAAAGACACCGCCACAAATGAGTCTTTGTAGTAGGAGTCCTGATAAACAAGACACGTTAGGCAGAGCCACAAAGGTTGCCAAAAGCAAGCAACACTGCACCTCAACAGGACAGCCAGATCAGCCCAGAGCATGCATCCAGCACAAGAAGAGGAAGCCATCTTCCCTCACCTGGGATATGGACCAAGGCATGCTCTGTCAATTTGTGACCGTTCAGCACTTTCACAGTCACAGTACCAGACGCAGCATCCACCTGCTCTACTTCAGTCTTCAAAACGCCATCCTCAAGAAGAATCAGCTGCCCTGTGTGCATCAGCAGCAGAAATGTGTCCACCTGTCATCCGGCCCTGAAAATGGGAAAACTTCTGCAATCAGAGTAATTCACATTGCTTGCTTGCATGCCATTGTCAGTACTACCCTCATTTCTTCACACCTAGATGCTACTCACATAGCAAGGTTACCCATTTGTGCCAGCCAACTGTATCTGCGTTGCGCGTCACGCACCTGGGGTAACAACAGAGCACAGGGATGCCAGCTCAACACCAATGGTAGCATTGCCTGAACTGTCTCGGCCACCTACAAATGCGTCAGCATCCTCCCCTTTCAGGGCAACCAGTGTGACCTTCTCTCCTGCATCTAACTTGATAGAGCCATGCTCACGCAATAGGCCTATCTTAACCTCTGGGCCCCTCAAGCTGACCATGATGCCCCAGGATGGAGTAACAGCAGTAGTGACTCCAGCCAGCGCAGCTGCCTTGGTAGCACAGGCAGCCCGGAACGCATCAAGTTGGCCTTGCAGAACAGGCTGCAGCAAAACAGAAGGAGCAAGACTGTGTATGCTAGCTGCCTGAAAGCCTCGCACTGTGATATACAAAAATGCCAATGCCCAGGATTCTGGATCTTTCATTGCCAAAGAAGCTTGCTGCCAGTAAGAATTGAGTAATCTAGCATAGCATTTGGTTTCTAAACCAGCCAGACATCCATCAAAAGCTTGGTAGAAGATTTCCTGGTTTGCAACAATAATGGCCTCTTAACCACACCCTAAGCTTTTGGCATACATGTACCACATGTGCATAAGCCTCAAAGGATCAGCAGATGTTAAGAGTCGGGCGTTCCAGAACGGTGCAGAGGGAATAAGTGTACTCCCGATAGTGCAAGAGCTCAGAACCTACCAGTGCGTGCTCATCTCCAAGATCAAGCCTGACCACATTGACACCACTGTCCAGCAGTCCCAGTAACTGCTCCTGGGCGCCTGATTGGTGCCCAATGGTTGCAATGATCTTGGTGCTCCTATGGTTGAACACAGGCTTGGTAATCAGGTCCATGCCCACACGCAAGGTCTGCAAGCACATTGTAGCATTGCCTTCAAAAGGACTCCGGTAGGTGGTATCAATGGTCTCAGTAATACGAGTCACCCGGCGGCCTGCAAAGCAAGCAAAGCAGTCTTCAGTGGTGTTGTCGACAATGCTTTGCAGTATGGACAGACTGATGGTTGAACTTTCTAGAACTGATGCTGTCCAGCGTCCAAGAACTTGTCAGAAAATGCAGCAAGCTAAGGGCCCAAGTCTTACCAATTGACTCCACTGTCACTTGAGGCTCATAGTCAGCACTTCCTTCTAGCTGGCCCCTTGCGATGACGGCCTGCAGTTTTCACACAATAGTAGTATCAGTTGATTCCAATGAATATGATCCATCATGCTGTGCTTTGCAGAAGAGACACAAGGAGGACAGACCTGACGATCTTCATAGCCCAGATGGTTCTTGCTGATGTAGCTCTTGGCAAGTTCAAATACGCCCTGGATATCATCAGGGTCTGTTACCTGAACAAGAAGATGCAGAGGGTTACATCTTAAGAGTGCCACGGTATTACGGGGCTGTACGCCAAACAATCAGCCCACAACACCAAATACATGTGTACACATGTGGTTTCCAACCGTTGAAGATTAAGGCTGCTGGGCCAGTAATAGACAGGGACGGACGAAAAGGAAGGTGGCCTTGAGGACTTGTTACAAACCAATAATGCACCACAAGTGTGCATGGACCTACCTTCAGGGGGTGCAGCCCAAAGGATATGCCGGTCTGCCTTAGGGTTTGGTCATCGCTGCTGGCCACCACCGCAGGGCATGGCGGTCTATACTTGGCCACCATGCGGGCTGCAGACCCTGTCTTGCTCAGCACAAGTGCAATGCACCCTTCTGACAAGTCAATGATTCCATCTTGGTCCTTGTCCAAACTGAAGTCTACAGCACTACGAGCTACACCCATGAGTGTGGCTTCAACCGCACTGATCGGAGTGCGGCCTGCATTATTGTATCTGCGGCGAAGGCATACCCTTCATTTAGTAAAGAGCATACTTGCTGTCACCTAGGAAGTGCAGGATGCAACTGTAAAGATGCAGGACAAGAGCAGCAGTCAATAATGCAGCATAGTGGTACAGGGAGTAAAAGCCAATCCTGAAAAGGCAATCCATCGGTGGAACATGGACAATGCTAGCATAACACGATGTTAGCAGACTGAAGATAGGGGGACCACAGACGAGCACATGAACTGGGGCTTACCTGAGGAAGTCAAACTGAGCTGCATAATCAATACCAAGTTCAGCCTGTTCAGCAATTGCTGCCATGGTTTTGACGGCTGTGTCTGGATACGCACCGTTAGCTGTCTCTCCGCTCAGCATCACTGCATCTGTGCCATCCATGATGGCATTGGCCACATCTGTCATTTCTGCTCGGGTTGGGAGGGCATTTTCAATCATGCTCTCCAGCATCTGCACATTTAAAACCATCGTGCCATTAGAAAAGCGTGTACTCCTGGGGAGTGTGTGGTCAAGGAGCTGAGAAGATATAATGGACAGACAGCCAGGTTTGATGCAGTGCTCATGGGCATAGAGTCACTGACCTGTGTAGCAGTGATGATGGGCTTTCCAGCAATGTTAGCTTTGGTGATCATCATCTTCTGGGCCAGAGCCACCTTTTCAGAGGGGATCTCCATGGCCAGGTCACCTCGAGCAACCATGATGCCGTCAGTCTCTTTCAGGATCTCATCATAGTTCCGGAGACCTGCTTGGCTCTCGATCTTGGCAATGATCTTGACCCTGTGGCCACCCACTTCATCAAGGACTTTGCGGATGAACCTATGCAGAAGGACCAGGCAGTTGTCAGCAACATCGGGTATGCTGAATAGCAAGAGTACGCCCATGGCAGAGTAAGCCCATGAATAAACAGGTGATGAACAGCCGCTGGCTGATAGCACACTCACTTCTTGGGCCTCATGCTAAACACAGGCAAATTCATGCAAATTTCTGCTCGCAACATTGCCTTACTAGTTGATCAGTGGGAGAGTTTACCTGACATCATCTGCTGACTGTACGAACGATGCGGCGACAAATGACATCTGGTTCTTCACACAGAACTCCTGCACATCTTTGATGTCCTTGGCGCCCAGCACAGGGAGATCCACATGGACCCCTGGGAGGTTGCAGTTCTTGCGCTGACCAAGGCTATGCGTATTCAGGACCTTGCCCACCAACTCTGTCTCATTGCTGATCTCAATCACCTTGTAGCAGAGAAGCACATACCACAGAAGATTGTGTTAGCGCTGGGCTGCAAAACTGCACAACCCTCCTAAGCAATCCTGCCATATGCAGATCCAAACAGCAGCATATCATTGATTGATGGTTGTGTAATTGGATCCTGCATACATGCCTGCTGTTGGATGACACACAATTCAGTTTATATGGCAGTGTTTCTACTTGTCTACCAATGATGTGCTGCCGCACCTGTATGCTGATGGCCCCGTCGCCAAGCAGGATGATCCCACCAGGCTGCACCGACTGGCATAGCTTGTTGTATGACAGCCCAATCCTTGTCTCTCCTGTGGCCTCGTCCTTGTAACCTTCCCAGCTGGTGTAGCCATCTCCAACAGCAACCACTGCGACCGTTTGGCCTGTATGAACATTGCACACAAATGAAACTCTACAAACTCCATACCTCTGGTGCAACAAGGAGGCCAAGGATGTGTTTACTGGTGCATTTTTGAGGGGTGCTGTCTATGGCTTCTTACCTTCTTCCAGCACAATATCCTTGCCACCCCTTAGGGTTGCTGTGCGGATCTCTGGGCCTTTGGTGTCAAGCAGAGTAGCGACATAGCTCTCCTTCTCATCAAGGACCTGAGGAGCAATATTGTAATGTCAGGAGCATGCCAGCAGAACCATGCAGGCATGTCTCAACTAGGTGAGGCCTAGAAGTTCAATTATTGCATTACCATCTTGAGGAATTCCAGTCCCAATAGCACAGGGCATACCTTTTGAAGTCTGTCAAACACCTTCTGATGATCTTCGTGTGAACCATGGGAGAAGTTGAACCGTGCTACATTCATGCCACTGTCAATGAGCTTGGCTAAGCCCTCTTCGCTCCACGATGCCGGCCCCATGGTACACACCACCTTAGTCTTCCGTGATGCTGGCACGTTCTGCACAAGCAGCTTCTTTCAGGGCTGGGGACAGAACCAGTGGATTGTGTGCAAGTACCGTGCAGGCATGGTTGGGAAAGCAGCAAACTCAGGTTCAACATATCTTACACAAGGTTGAACACTGACTGGATATTGCAGCAGTGCATAGACCTTTGCTACAGATCTTGCGACTGAGAACACAAGAACATGTACAACCTGCAGGATGAGCGACGGGCTGATCTTTGTGATCTTCTGGACGATCCCTGCACTTGCAGCTGCAGGCGGAACAATGGAGACTGGGCGATACTCTGGCAGCCAATCTGCTGCTGCCTGCCTCTTCAGCTTCTCTGCTGCTGCCTGTGGAAAGATGGAAGCAAGTGTATGGGGGGTGGCATTATTGACTGCTAGAATACCATATCAGATGCAGGAGTTACTAGTAAACTGACCTCCCGTCGATGAAAGGACGCCAGAAGGTCGTCCCTGGAACGTAGCTGCTGAAGCTTGGTAGGCTGATTTGGAGCCAAAGGCGATAGCACATCTCTAGCTTCATCTTCTTGGCCAATCTTCTGACCAAGGGTTCGCACAGCAGGAATGGTGGGCTCAGTTGGCACTTCTTCATCATTGCATGGCGCCACCTGCTTGTCTTCCGCGCAAGTAATGAGCTGAGCTCCGTCTGAGCTGTTTATGTTCCTAGGATTTACATCCCCCAGATCGATAGGGTCTGTTGGGCCCTTGGTCCTGAGGGTCTGCTGCTGTTGGTGGGGGGTGCAGGGAACGTCTTTGCTCGGTCCACATCCCATGACCACTGTAATTCAAGTTTGGCTTGCTGTGTGGACTGTCTAAGGAAGACGTCTTCGCCTGTAAGTTAGTCTGCAATAGCCGAGTGATGCTTCCCCACCTTCTACTGAGGTGGAGGGACAGCACGGAGATATTCAGAATATGTATTCAGTAGATTGAAAATGTGGCAGTGCCTCTATAATCTCTCGACAGGAGAGCAACGTTTACAGCGCAATCCTCTTTGCAGCCCTGCATACATGCGAGTGCCGAAGCCTTCCACTATTGGCACGAGCTGGGCCTCATAATATACTTGTACTTCCGGTACACTTCATCAGCCAAACAAGTGCAAATCACGCCCCTTGCGAACATTGACAGTTGACTCTTTGAATCTGGTAGACCGGCAGCGTAACCACTCACTTCACGTCGAAACTCACTTCCGACACCTCCCTGAATCCACAACGGTGCAGGCATGTCAAAGCCCACTGTTCGTTGTCTCCTCCCTAAAACTACCGATCTCTGGCTCTTGGGATCTTATGGATGTCGATCAGACATCTGAAGATTGCTTCCGACTACGCAGCCCAGATATAACAGACAGCGTTCTGGCTTGCATAGATCTTTATCGATTGTCCCCTAAGAAATATATCCATTGAGCATCATCCCTCATCAACCGCATCTACAGCCCTGTGTCTGCTGTCTGCCATCTCGAACCGCCAGAGGTCCACTTCTATGTCAAGGCTTTTCTGCCTGCAAGCCAAGCACAGCAGAGCTGTGGAGCAAGTGTGATAAACCAGCACTGGGCAGTAAAAAAGTTCCTAGCGTGAGCTTGTCTCTGGGCATCATCAGCAGAAGACCACTACAGGGACCTTGGGTCATCATGGAAACAAAGCAATGCCAGCTGTGCCATATTTGAGAAGAGCAACAAGGCAAACTATAGTGTTCAATGCTGGACAAGAGGGGTCACAATTTAGCAGAACTTCCTAGCAGCCTTTAGTTGGCCCACCATGGGCTTGGGGCCAGAGAAATGATAAGAAGGCAGGTGAGTACAGGTACATTGGAAATGGGTACCTATTTCCACTACAGGCACGACTCATGCTTAGTGGAATGCCAATGCCTGTACAAGGGATGGTTGCCCATGAAATCCGCATCTAGATCGTTCACCTTTTGGCACCACTGTATTGACTACCTTGACATCCACTGCGCACACATGCAAAATGGAAACACACTGGGAGTTTCATGTGCGCCTCCAACTAGTCGCCAACTGCTGAAGGCAGCTGTCACACGTGCGCACCCAACATAGATCTAGCTTGATAATTATGGAAGCCATTGCATGAAGAGGTGTAGAACTGGCACCAGTCGTACAGCAAGGAGCAAGAGCAGCACCAGGCTTCATAATGAACATCAATTACAAGGCAAGACACCAGTGCCAGCAGCTCCGCGGGCCCATTCTGCTTCTACATGCTTGAAGAAAACGTTAATATGCTTTTGGAGGCTCCATTGCTTACTTGTGGAACTTGTAAGAAGCAGGCAGGTCATATCGAAGCTCCGCCAGAACCTCAGCACTTTTGCAGCCCAGCTCCCTGCAAAGGATGCAGGCCACATGGCCATTAAGGATTCAGTATGAGGCTCTCTGTAACCGTCACAAACAACCGGCTGCAGATGTGTAAAGCGTAACCCTCACAAACCCTAGCCTGCAGATACATCAAGCCAGAAGAGACCAGCAACTCCAGGTACTTCGTTAAGCAGCATTGCTTCTAGCTGTAGCAGGTCCAAGCATCCGTGCCAGCTAAAAACAGGCCAGATGGAGTAAGGCGATGTTGGGATGTGCAAATAATGATACACACCCCATATCCTGCTGGATTTGCATGTTGAAGAGCCTCAGATCCTTCAGTCACCATGCTTCGTGCGTTAGGGTCTATCACTGTGCTTTTTACCGAGCTCCCGGTCAGTCACTTTCCAGTTGTTGGCTCGACTCCAAAGGTGCCTTCTCTATTGGTTGTGCAACCACATCTGCATCTGTACCTAACTTCTCATCTCTGCAACCCAAATGCTGTCAATGGATTTAAACAAGGTTCAAAGTGGTAAGCCCAATGCATATCCACAGTGGTAAGCCCAATGCATATCCACACATCTAACTCAGTGACACATGTCACCTACCTGGTGGCAACCTTCTGGATGTGCGCACGTGTAGAGGACTTGTGCAGGGAGTATATGGAGTGGCGTGCTATACTGCATGCTGCTCTGAGGAAGTCCATGTCTGCGCCCTTCCTCCTGGTACCAAAGGGTGGGTTCATGATGACTGTGTCTGCTTGTAGCCGAAGTTGACTGGACACATGCTGTACATCGCATAGCAGGAAGTCAATCTGCAGCATCAAGCAGATGCAGAAGATCTCAAAGTGATGTGGTGACAGATCATAGGCAAGAAGCAAGCAAGTCATGCACCCTAAGCTCTAGGGGGGCTGGAAAGGATTCATCCCATGTCAATGAGACAAACATCTGATGCTTAGTGCAAGGGACTGCCTTGAACGAGCTGGGCCAATGGGAGTATGGGAAAGAACCTCAAATTGAAGGGAGTTGGGACAGCATTGTAGGGCATTGTAGCATGCTTTTTGGATAATCCCGAAATGCATAAATTCAGACCATTAGGTCTGTCCACCCTGAGTTCCAACCCACATCCATCCAAAGGTGCTATTTGCATGATCTGCTATGATCAGGATGATCTGCCATCTGCAGGGGGCCATCTCATGCGGTTGGGTTAGAACGGAGATACTGTTCATTTTGCTGTGGATCACACCCAATGCAATAGAGTGCTAACACAGTTCTCCGGGACAGCAGACAGTTTATGAACAGGTGTCACGCTGATGAAGCTTTCCCAGGCCACGATCTGCTCTACTCACTGGCAGGTCGTCTTCAAACTGGTCACAGTTGCTCTGTGCCACCTCCAGAGCGTCAGGGTCAATGTCAATGCCTAGCACATGGGGACTGCCTAGCAATGCAGCACCCACAGCAAGCATGGCCTGCAGAAGACAGACAAGCTGCCTTCATAATTCAGACAACCGAGCAGCTTTGCTGAATGTACTTCTGTGCTGCATGGTCAAAGGTGGGATATCTAACATCACGGCACGTACATCATCAGCACACACATCTTAATATGAAGAAGTTTCAACGTGCACATTCTGGACAGCTTCTGGAGCTATGCATTGTGCTCACGGACATCACTGCTCAGTGCCTTATTTGTGGCATAAAGTATTCACGCCAGCAAGTGGGTTCTACTCCTTCCTTTTTATTCCTAGCCAAAGCCCATAGATTGTCACCTGTTCCTGCTTTTTCAGAATACTCAAGCCAGGACTTTCCTCCTGCTGCTAGACCTCCTGCTCTGTTCCTACTTGTTTATTTGGCTGATGGTACTGGTGGTGCTCATGGCCCTGAAGTGCTGCTGATGCACATAAAATAGTCGTGCAGTGAGTGTGGTGATCCCATGTGGGATGCTGGCACTACAGCGTGCACCAATATAGAGAAGAAGCAGGTCCCCCTCAGGAGACATATGCTCAGGTTCAGCTAGCATGCCTTGTCTGTAAGCCCAGAAACCTAATACTAGAAGCTTGAGTTGAGCCCGTACCCACACACCGTACCACATCCAAGGTCAATGACAGTCTTGCCTTCAAAGTCGTTGTACATGGACTCCACCTGTGGTCCAGCATGTGGGATTTAAAGCTGTACCACAAACAAAGAGCTGACTCCGGCAACACGGCAATGGGGGGTCTACATACCGTGTACAACATCCTGGATGCTATCTCTGGGCCTGTTGGGTACTGTTCCAGGTTTATCTTGGGTGACTCAAAGGGCTCCATGTCCTATAAGATAAGCAGGCATTAGGTGCTTGCCCTGCATCTCAGAATGCATCAGTGACCATGAGACCGTGCCTGCATCAATGCATGGAGCTCCTTGAGCTTCATCTTTAAGGCTATCAAGTTGCGCAGCGGGTGCTACCGCCATGTGTGGTCACGCATGCAGCCAGCTGGAATGTGACCTGGCAGGCCGCAGATAGAGCAGAAGGCATCGGACTTGAGCGCTTTGACTGGTAGCATGCCTGCGGCGTCCCCTGCAGTAATGATCCGACTGAACTGCACACCCGTGGTCACCCCGGTGTCGCCCACTTGTACTGCAACGCAGACACCGGCATTTCCCGGGATTGAAACAGCCACAAATGCGTCAGATGAGAGGACGCATGCTTCAGAGTCATTTCTTGTGTAATCGTGCTGACGTTGTTCAGGGGCGCCTATGATGCGCTGTGGATGCGATTGCTGACGACAACCTCAAACTGCCTTCCAAGCTTTCCTTCAGACTATAGCCAGATTGGGTAGCTGTGGTATGCTTCTGTCCCATGTGTCAATGCATCCAAGTCCGCCTGCTATGTGAATGCACCTTGTAACAACCAGAGACACTACGTGAATGATTGACTGCCACGCTCATACCTATCCCCCACAATTCTCCAAGGAGGACTTAGATGAGCTCCTACGAGAAGCTGCTTCCAAGGGCGTTACAGCTATAGTCACAGTTCCTGAGAGCTTAGCGGACTGCCAGGAGGTGCTCACCCTTGCAGCAGCGCAGCCGCTGATCCAGCCGTGTGCTGGGCTGCACCCTGTGCAACCCATCCACGACCACGGCTTTTACAGCAGCTGCCGCTGCGTGCAATCAGAGGATCTCCCCCCAGTGTTGAGCTTCATCCGCAACCATGTTGAGCAGCTCGTTGCCATTGGAGAGATAGGCCTTGACTTCAGTCCCCATATCATCGGAACCGATGCCTCTTTACGGGAGATGCAGCAGCAGGTCTTCGCAGCGCAGATTCAGCTCGCAAACGAGCTCAATCTCCCAGTCAACGTCCACTCCAGATCAGCTGGTCATTACGTTATTGATTGCCTCATAGCTAACAACGCACAAGGCGCACTCCTCCACGCCTTTGACGGCAAGCTAGGCCATGCCTTGAAAGGAGCCGCTGCAGGTTTCTACTTCTCTGTACCACCAAGCATTGTCCGTTCACCACAGAAGCAGAAGATGGTCAAGGGTCTACCACTAGATAACCTGCTTCTAGAGACAGACTCCCCTGCATTGGGTCCTGAGAAGGGGGTGAATAATAAACCCTCTAACATCAGCATTGCTTGTGCTGAGGTGGCTAGGATAAAGGGGGTGAGCCGGGAGGAGGTTGCAGCAATAACTACTGCAAATGCTCTGAAGCTGTTTCCTAAGTTGAAGCCTTTGCTTACGGCCTAGTTACCTCTTCAATATGATCTTTGATAGCACAGAGGATATGGAGCAGCCATTAGGTATTGGCTGCCGTTGTTGGGTCTTTGGGACTGTCTACTGGGCTGGGCTGCCAGTGAACTTAAACGTGGTGCGTCTTAATAATCCCGCGAACGTGTTTATGTTTAATGGTGTTCTAGAGGCTATTAATACGTAGGCCGATTCATGGTGTTTGTCCAGGACCTACTAAAGAAGGTAGGGACCGGGCAGAAGCTCTACTTTATTTACTGCAGACCTTGGTACTGTTACTGGCCTAGTTTGATTGCTTGTGTGCATGGCGGGAACAGCAGATTGTGCCACGGCCATCTGCAATGCACTAGTAGCAGCGGCTGTTGCTGTAGGCCTGCAGGCTAGTGCTGGGAGGGGTTTCAGTCTCCCAACTTGTATTGTTTCATGTGCAGCGACTCAGCAGAGCTTTCACAGCATATTCTGGAGCCGTAGCTGAGTGAGCATGTATTGAGGTGCTCATGCCATGGCAAGCGTCATCCCTCGTTTACTGTTAACTACCGAGCACACTGCATTGTTAGTTGTACGGTACGTTGGGGTCGTTAATTTTCATTTCAACAGTTTCATTGTGCAGGGTCAGTCATTGTTGCATAGCTATGGGATGGAGGGAGAGATACGGAGGACTGCCGGGCCGGCCGATGCATTCTTTGGTTTCAGCTGCTCACTGGCGGGTGAAACTGGCAGAGGCAGGCCTTGCGGACTCAATCACTTGATGCTTTCAAGAGTACTTTAGGATTTCGATATTTACCCAGTGCCAACATAACAGGCAGGGGTTCATAATATTTTATATCAGTACGGTTTCAAGGTTACATTTGAAAAGACTAGAAACACGCCGGAGCCCATCCGAGGCTCAACAGGTTCCATCTATTTTCCACAAAACCAAACTGACTAGAATTATCACTTCAACCCATCACTTCAAGAAACATCAGTTCCACAGTGAGCTCATTCAATGCTGAGTCATTTTACTAAAATGGCATGGCATCGGATGCCATGCCCAGCTATCAGCTGCCTAACACCTGCCATAGTCCGAATTGGCACAGCAACTAGCACAGCGTACTGCTTGACTCTGTGAGCATTGTAGACTCAGCTAGCAGGACACCTGGATAGTGACAGCTCCTTTATATACCTCAAACCTTAACTCACAATGATGCCCATCGGTTGCCGCCACCGGAGCGTGGCCATTTGACATGATCCCACAGTGGCACCGTATATATGCAAACACTACTTCCCTGCGCATCACGCACTTGACGGTTCAGCTACCTGATCATGGCTGCTGAGAAGCTGCTGCTGCTGCTGCTGCTGCTGTGCCTCACTTGCCCGGCTGCATCTTGCTGCTGATATGGTTGGGTGGATCCTGGCAAGTAAGCAACACAAGCAGCAAAGCAAACAAGAGTGGAATGAAGGTTACCACCAAGTGGAGTTGTATAAAGAGAATGCATAGGGTCACGGTTTGGAAGTTACAAGCAGGAAAAAAACCCGGAGCCAACACGAGGCTCCACAAAGTTTGTCGAACAAAACTCACTTAAGATCCACTTCAATCAACTCAAACTCCTCATTTTCACTGCTAAAAACATCACCACAACTCTCTTCATCACTTGACTCAAATCTATCAAGCTGTAAGTCAAACAACCCGCTCAGTATCTTCATCTCTAAAAACACGCATCCGCAAGGCCACATGGTAGATCTCCCTTGGCAAAGCAATAACAAGCTGTCTGAAGTCATGTGGCAGCTGCTGCACGGCTCAAAGGCTGTGCAGTGATCTCTTCCATTCATATGTAGAGTTGGTAAGGATCAATTGCAGACAGCACTGGGTGCACAAGCAGGGACTGCTCAGTACAGACATTAGGCAAAGGCAGCATGTCAACCATACCTTTTTGCTGATCAGGCGAAAGTGCACGGCTCCTGTGCAAGTTCCCGCACCAATCTCGATCATTCCCATAGCACCACCAAAACCTTCTCCTACCTGGATTGAACACATGCGCTGCTGTTGCTGCTGCTGTTGTTGCTGCAAAGGTGCTTCTGTTGAGCCTTCCAGCTTTCCTGTGCACGTAACCGGCACCCCCCAGGCTGCTGCTGTTCCTTTGATTGTTTAGCGCTGCCCCTTGCGCCATGCTGTGCCAGGCCATGCCATGCCAGCACCAGCACCAGCACCAGCACCAGCACCAGCAGTATTATATTTCATGATATGATATGCCATAGCAATAAGTACCATGGGCCCCAGCAGCAGTATCAAGACGGAGCAGTGCAAGAGCAGCAGCGAAAGCAAACATGCCATGAAGAGTAGCAGTTACGTAGTACCAGCTGCAGCAGTGGCAGACAAGCAGCCCCTACCTCCGGGGCTGCTGCCACTGCTGCTGTTGCTGATTAATGCCACTGTGGGGTCATTGCCCACAATTATCTGATGCCAGCAGCACCCGCTCCTGGCTGTAATACTGTTGCTCCAGCTCTATTGTTGCTGCTGCTGCCGCTGGTGGTGGTGGTGGTGGTAGTGTTGCTGCTCACTTGACTGCAGCTTCATTACCCTCTAAGTGCTTATCTCCCCGCTTTGCTTTCTTCTTCTACTTCTTCTCTTTTTGCTGCTGCTGCTGGTTGAGGGCCACAGGGCCATTGCTGCTGCACCACTTTGTTGCTGCATACCTGCTGCTGCTGCAGTTGCTGATGCTTCTGCCGGCGTTGGTGCTGCCGATGCTGCTAATGCTGCTGTTGCTGGTTCCGTTGCTGCTGTCGTTCTGTTGGCGCCGTGGCTGCTGCTGCTGCCACCGGCTGCTACATCGCCATCAGTTTTTCCCTTCTTCAAGTCCATGTTTCCTTGCGCCTTGGACTGCTGCTGCTGAAAGGAGAGGCCTAAAGATCCGCCCCTGTACCCTTCCGTGAACAGGTGTGCCTCTGGGACTGTTAGTGCCGTAATGGTTGCTCCTGGCACCACCACCACTGCTGCTGCTCCTGCTGCTGCTGGTGGTGGTGGTGCTGCTGCTGCTAATGCTGCTCCGGGCAGCTGTGCTGCTCGTGCTGCGGTTTTAGGACTGGGGGGTCCGCCCTTCTTCCGTTTCCATTTTGCTTTTCTCTTTAGCTGCTGCTGCTGTTGTTGTGGCCCCTGCTCCTGCTGCTGTTGTTCCTGATATGAAGCTCCACTGCTATGTTCTAGCTTGTCCATGCAAGCTGCTGGTGGTGGGACTGCTGCTGCTTCCCCTGCTGTCACGGCGGGGATGGCATTCGTTGTTACCGTCGTCGCTGCTGCTCCTGCTGTTTTTGGTGTTGTCGCTCCTGCTGTTGCTCCTCCACGATCAGCCTTGTCAATCGTGCACTGCCGTTTTGCCCTTTTTGCAGGCTGCTGCTGCTTCTGCTGCTGCTGCTGCTGCTTTGGGTCCAGAGGTCCGGCTCGTGCTGCTGGTGCTTCTGGTGTAACAGCTGCTGGGGCGGCTGCTGTCGTTAGGGGTGCTGTTGCTGCTGGTGCTTCTGTGGATGGAAGTGACACTCCAGTGACTCCTGTGCCTGGTGCTGCTGCTACTTTTTCTGCTGCTGCTGCTGGTAGCGCTTCTGCTTCACCATCACGTTCACCCCACTGCATCCGTTGAGAAATCACGTTACTAAGCGGCTGCTCCTGCTGCTGCTGCTGCTCCTCTCTCTGCTCTACAGCTAGTTCATGACCTTCGCGCTTCTCCTTCTCCTCCAAACCCTCCCGCAGCTTTCCCATTAAGTACCCCACCTTCTGCTTCCTACCCCTCAACTTCCCCCATTCCCAATACGGCACCGACACCCCCACATACCCCCTAGCTCTCAACTGAGTAGTCCCTGTAAGCTGAGTAGTCCCTGTAAGCTGAGTAGTCCCTGTAAGCTGCAAATCCGGCTGCCGGAAGTGCCAAGGCCCATCCACCTCAATTGCCACTTTCGCCCCAGACTCCAACACCACTAGAATATCCAAACTAGGAAGCCATCTACCGTCCGAGCTTCAGATTGTGGGGTCCCCCGCACCCCCGGGAGGACCTTAGCAGCAGCTAGCACAGACTTATGCAGAACTGAGACGTCATCGACCGTTGCTAGCGCCGAGCTCCAGGCCGCCCCGTACCCCATCCGCTGGTTCACAAACAAGCAGCCGCCGAGCCGATTGTCCCGTAACCACACGTGTACCTGGTACAGTGCCTTATGTACTGCCTGCGGTACGTCAACCTTGGCAGTACAACTAGCGCAGTACACTGTACTTGCTAGCTGCTGCACCCTCCCAGCCAGCTGCTGTACATCCAGTACAGCAGCAGCCCAGCAGAGGTTTACTAAACCCTGGTCTGTGAAACCGCTGCTTGGGGTAGTATAGTCTTCATTAGCCCGAAAATCCATTGCCCTCCCGTACAGTCCCAACATTAGGTCATCATCCCGGAACCCTAGCTTTCCAAGACCACATGCCAGTAAGGAAACGTCCTTCGCTGCTGACATCCTGGGAACTTTCCACTTTAGGATCGAGAGGCCCCCGGGGGAGAAGAGTGAATCTAGATAGTAGGGCTGAGGCTGCAAGCTTGCTAAGTTGAACACAAGCTTTGCTACTGTGGCTGGAGAAGCATTTGCTAGCTTGTGGAGAAATCGAGGGGCCTGCAGCTGCTGCTGTATTAGCTGCCAACAGGGGTCCATTGTAGAGGTCCCGCTGCTGCTGCTGCTGCTTTTTCTGATGTAAACACTCCCAGCACTCCCCCCACTAGCCCCAGAGGCTGAAGCATGGCTGCCCCTGGTGTTGATGCTGCTGCTGGTACCGGTATCCACATCTGGATTGTTGTTGTTGTTGTTGTTGTTGTTGTTGTTGTTGTTGTTGTTGTTGCTGCTACTGCTACTGCTGCTGCTGCCGCCTTCTGAGCCTTCAGTGGCGGTGACGTTGTTGTTATTGCTGCTTTCCATGCGCGCTGTAAACGTCCTAAAACCGCCCAGAGCACTGGCCAAGTTCCAATGATTCGGGTCGTCCTGCAACCTCTTGCTTAACAGCCCCACATAGTGACAATGAAGGCCTGCAAACTGCGGACCAAATCGTGAACAAGCAAAAATCACCAAGACCAAAGTCTTTGGCTCAACCTCACTCAACCTGGGACCAAGGAGCCTTGAGAGCTGCAGCATGAGTGCTTCCATCTGTACTTTGGTCTCTGGGCTGATGGGTAACTGCTGCAGGCGTTTCAGCATGGCTGTTACGATCGGTACTGGTAATGAATAGGCGTACCGATTCGCCAAATCTTGCAGCCGGTCTAACGTCATGGTTGATGGGTCCATGGCAGGTCGGAAGACTTCCTCCTGGTGTGTGAAAAGGGGAGCAGCAGGAGTTGGAGCAGCATCAGATTTGCTGATGGGGTCAGCAGCGACAAAAGGGGAGTTGCGTGGGGATGCTATAGGATAAGATACGAAGCAAAGTGCTGTACATCAAGAGTGAATGTGGTAGCAGCACACTGAAACAATGTTGTTTGACATTAAGGCATTGCAGCACGACCGAAGCCAGATCCGCCTGCCACTTTGCAAAGCACATGTAACCAAATGTAAATATAATCAAGAGTGTTCCTAGGCTAGGGCGAATTCTTAGTGATTGCCTGACTGAAACACATATTGAAAGGTGATGCATGCAAGCTAAATTGCTACTTAATGTTGGGTAACTATCACCAGGGATAAAAGACGCTTAGGGTTGAGGTTGAGGGCTAAACCCTAAATGTTAAGCCATTGCAGCATGCTGACTGGGTATGCGTTGCTCTCTCTGCTTGGTTAAACACACAAGTTTCGTCGTGCTCAGGAAATCATGAAAGCTTTGAGTCGTTTTAAGATAGTATGATTGGTTTTCAAGATTCTTCAGAGGTGGAAGCATACAAACCCTCACCTGCCATGGCAGAACCCTCTCGGGCGCAAGCTGTGGTTTGGATTGTTTTGGTCGGGCACCAGGGCGGCGAGGCTTGGAGGCTGTCTTCGCGGTAGGTTCCCCAATGGACTTTGCATCTCTGAAAGGTGTCGGAGGCACTGGCCTAGCTGCAAGACGGCTGACCTACAAAATGTGCACAGAAGTTCTAGTTGACTTCATTCTGATGCCCTCGTTGTTTTAGTCACAACACCTGTGGAGGCAGAGCTGTCATGCTGCTGATGTGCGAGATTCATTTGGATAGGCTTCAAGGTATGAGAGCTCTGTTCCTCCTCTGCACCTCTCTCACATGAGGACGAAATTTGGCAGCTATGGACTCACCAAGTGCTGAGCCATGCAGAGCCAATGCGCCTACCGGCCACTCAAAGCTCCCTTGGCCAAATCGGGCACGCTTAACGACAGGCTATATGTACATTGGCATCAGATGCTAGGCTTGCGTCATTGCACCACAGTGGCTGCCCTGAATGTTCGGTGCTACTCGATGCTACTCGGACCGCAAGCCGGCCAAAGGAGGGCATCCGAGCGTCATAAGGCCTCCCCACGCAGCAGGCCGTATTGCAGTATTGGGCCCCATCGAATGGTGAGGTCTCCCTATTTGAATGCACGCAGCTGAACCGAATACCCAGTCAGCAGCAGGTGGTACAGGAATTGTTGGTGATGGGAAGCAGCAGCAGGGAGGGGGAAGTGCTGTGCTTGCAGGAGCTTTGGGCACTGGTGCCGTCACCGGTAGTATCGGCACCACTACCGCCGTCTGAACCGCAACTGGATGACTGGCAACTTTTTACAGCTGCTCGAGGAACATACGGAACGGCCAAACAGACATGCTCTGTCCATCCGATTGGACTTCATGATTATTCACTCAGACTGGCATGTATCGGGAGCACGTGCTCCAAACCCAGACGGCCCACTCCCATGCATTCCTTTGCTGCCATTGCAAGCCGCTTCAATTGCAGAAAGCGCTACCGTTTCGCAATATAGATAGGGCAGAGTCCAGGGAGACATGGCCCCTGGCCGCACCGAGGAGGAACTGAGGGACCCCGGCATCTCAAAGCATCTTCCAACGCAGACTCAGCGTGAAGTATACTTCTGGCTGCGAGATCTGATGCCTGAACTGGACTGGTGTGACTGTAGTCAATGGTCTCTACTCAGTCCTCCACAAGAAAAAATCCCCACCTACCCCACATCACTCCTACCTACCTCCACCTGCACTCCATGCATCCATTCCTGCCAGGTGTTAAGGTTTGCCCGCGGCCCCATGCAACAGATTAACCAAACAAACAACACATATCACACCTTGATGGCATGTCTGTACACTGTACAGTCAAACAGGGCTCCCTAACTTGACTCAAGTATTTGTTTGTACCTTGAAGGCTGCAACCAGTAGAGTGGGGACCCCATGCCAACCCATCCAATCACAGTTGCTCATGACAAGCCGGCCATCCATGAGAAGTGCTTTCACCCTCCTTTCTACTTGCGCTCTCCGATGATTCACATCTCCCCCATACCTCCTAATTCACTTGTCAACCATTTGCAGTGAGGAAGTATGTACCATGCTTCATACTGGACCCCAGAGGCCAGAAGAGTTCCGCCATGTTCCATATGGGGAACCCACTGCATGCAAGCCAGCTCTCCCCTTCACTCATCAGCCACCCCTTGCCCCCACAAGCACACACAATCATCAACCGCTCTGCTTAGGCCTCAACTCCTACCCACCATCTGAAGCCGATCCCCTACCACTGCAACTCCGCAAGGCCTGCACGTAGTAGCAGCACTTCACCTTTTTCTAGCTTATGTTCCAATCTCATCTCTTCAATCACCATTCATGTTTGACTTGCTTTGATCCAAGCACATTCCTCATCCTGGCCTCCCTCTCATGTGGACACAGATACACAGATTGCCATTGATGCCATTCAGCTGGTCAATGAGCTGCCACCCCCATAGGCCCCCGTCTACACCCCAACAGGGCATGCACCAACAAAGTGCCAGAGGAAGAACATACAGATTGTACCTGCGACCTCATTGGAGGCACAATATGTTAGCTCCGCCTCTGACAGTTTGTTTCTGTAAGTACCCTGCTGGCAACCCTCTATCTCTTTTGGACCACTGGAAACTCCGCATACATCAATCATACAGCTGAAGTAGCCTTATCATCCCGACAAAGAGAGAGAGGAATACATAGAGAGACAACTACGCACAGAAGAGAGAAACCCCCATTGTGCATATGTCCGCAAGCCATATCGTCCCCAAGGAAAAAGCTGCACCAAAAGAGCTTAGCCATCGGGGGAGATAAAACCATGCCACCAGCTCGTTCCTTTACAGCAACTGATAGTGAACCTATTCTGTCCCATGGACTGCTTAGGAAACTATGCCGCCAGGGGATAGTTTGCGCTTCTGGGGTACTCTTCATTTCCACTGGTGGAGATGAAGACATGCCTCAGAAGCACAAACTATCCCCCACCGGCAGCTACGTCTTGTACCCCATTGCACCCTCCCCTCTCCCTCACACCAACCCATCAAGCACTGCACCCCCAAGCAAAAATCTCATCCCTGTATATCCCCCACCTCAAGACTCTCAGCAGTAATT
Organism: Pseudopediastrum boryanum; assembly: GCA_963556185.1. NCBI lineage: Eukaryota > Viridiplantae > Chlorophyta > Chlorophyceae > Sphaeropleales > Hydrodictyaceae > Pseudopediastrum > Pseudopediastrum boryanum. The sequence goes on from OY744505.1 coordinate 7,692,087, forward strand.
CCTCACAGCAACCTCCCACTGCACCCCCTACCCAAGCAAATCCCCCATCTTAAAAAAATTATCCTCCACGCACCTCAAGACTCTCACCGGTGGACCTTTCATAGCAGCCTCCCACTGCAGTTAGGTGCCCCGCAAGCGCACACCATGACCCTCCCAGCCTCCCCCATCTGCACGTCACCCCCACCCCCACCAGCAGCAGCTGCAGCAGCCTTCTTGGCTTCCTCGTCATCCTCCCGCTGCCTGTAGTTGTAATTATAAGTGATTTCCTCAAAGGGCTCAATGTCCTTGGATGCCACCAGCACCATGTAATACAGCAGCTGGCTCCTGCAGACACATATGAAACAAGAATACGTGACTTCTTGTAGGGAGGGGATGGCTCCTGGTATGTGAGACACCCTTCCATTTCTGACCTGTTTGTACCACTATCAAAAAGTATACCCCAAGAACTGATACATGTGCTGCATGGCCACCAGCAACATACATGTAGCACAGTAGTTGGGTCCTGCAGCACGGACATGCATGTAGATCAAAGAGTACCAAATCGCCCCATCAAGTAGGACCCCGGTGGGGGCAGCAACTACCCACAAGGAGCCAAGTTATGCTCTAACGGCATACTCAACACAGCACCAACAAGTGACTTATCAGCCCAAGGATGGCTACTGGTATGGCATTGGTAATGCATGACATGGGCTTAGTGTTTAATGAAACATAACAAACATTTAAGGTGTGGCAACCGCCAAGGGCTGCTAGGTCGAACCGACCAAACACACCATATTGGTTTAATGAAACATATTGAACAATAGACCTGCCCACCAGGCCCAGGCCAGGACCTGCTTCGGACCACATTACTAATACAGAAACAGTCACTTATAAGTCCCCTTGAAGTCAAACGAAGCATAAGGGCTGGCTAAATTTACGTGTACATCAAGGGCCCTGTTGCTTGAAGCCAGATTGCACCACCCAACCACACCCACCCACCATGTTGCACCCAGAAAAACCCACCCTGCAGTAATTGCAGAACACAGCCTGCACAATGCACCTGCACTCACAGCTCTGTGGCAACTTGTCATCAGCAGTTTGTGTAGACATGCCCTGCAGATCCACCTCCACCACCACTTGCTAATGAGGGGTGTCCTGTGCTTACACTGCGCCGTTACCTGCCTTCTGCCACAGCTCCCCACCTGCAAGCTTTTTCACCCCTGCATCTCCATACCCTGTTTTGCTATCCAAGTCAGACCAGCCCAAACCACCCATGGTGCAAGCACCCGCTCCCAGCCTCCAACCCTGCACCTCTACCCCCCCTACAAGCATCCACCCCCACCCCCCTGCAAGCTTCCCCCCATCCACGTCTCCATAACCTGTGTCTTTACCCCAGTCAGACCAGCCCAAAGCCACCCTCGCCCACCTTGCATTCCCCGCAAACACCGTCTGCACAATGCAGTTGGGATCACAGCTGTGGTTAGCAAAACGTGCACAGTTGCCCTGTAGGTGTGCATCCACCACCAGATGCTCCTTCAGTAGCTCAGGGGGGATCTGAGGGAGGTTCTGCTGAGGGGGGCTGTCATCATCACCATCCACATTGTCTTGCACCTGGTGGAAGTGGTCTAAGTCAAAGAGGTACAGGTCACCACCTCGGAGGTCATCTGCAAACCTGTGGCAGCAGAGGCATCAGTAGCAATAGGCATCAATAACAAGAAGCAGCTCAAAGACAAGTTGCAGCAGGGGTAGTGATCCACCCCAGTAGCAACAGGCAGCAACCAGTGCCAGCAGCATATGCAATCAGGCATAACCACTCATAACACCAATACCAAGCAAATAGAGGTACAGGTCACCACCTCGAAGGTCATCTGCAAACCTGTAACAGCAGAGGCAGCAGCAGCGGAATTTAGGGTTGGCAGCAGCCCTAGTTAATGGCATCAGTTACAACAAGCAACTACCAAGCCGTAAACCTGTGGCAGCAGAGATAGAGATAGCATCGGTGGCAGCAGGCAGCTCTCATGCGGTAAAGCTGCTGCAGAGGTACCAGCATCAGCATCAGTAGCAACATTTAAGCAGCCAGCGAGCAGTAAACCTGTTGCAGCAGGGCAGCATCAGCATCAGTAGCATGGGGCAATAGCAACAACAAGCAGCTCTTTTGCTGTAAAGCTGTTGCAGCAGAGGCAGCAACCAGTGTTCCTTGACCAGCAGCCTGTGCAATCGGGTACAACTACTCATAAGGCAAGAGAGGTGCAGATCACCACCTCAGAACTCATCGGCAAACTTGTGGCAGCAGAGACAGCGATCGCATCAGTAGCAACAAGCATATCTCATGCCGTAAACCAGTTGCAGCAGCCGCAGCCAAACAAGTGTCAGCATGCAGCATCAGAACACTCAAAACAGGGTGCCAAGTGAAGCCACAAACACATACGGTGGACTACGCTGCTGGCCTGCATCTCTCGCTCCAAAGGTGGTGGTAAGCGCCAACCCTAGACCTGGACCATTCCTATCCCTCTGCAGCTACCACTTGTTCTTTATTGACAGAGCATACCCCCCCCCCCCCGGGGTCCCTCAACACCCCAGCCTACTGCCCCACTCCGCCCACACGCTGCTAGCAGAACGAAGTCACACAACCTTGTAAGCCAACCAACCTAAACCACAGTCTGCCACCAACCTAGACCCTAGAGTCTACCATCAACCTAAACCCCACAGTCACCTCCAGCCCCAGGCTCTAGTAAGTACAAGATCGCCAGGTTTGCAGCATGCTATTCCGTCAAACCCACGGATAACAGGTGGATTCCCATGTTTCCAGTCTCTAGCCCCCACTCACTTGTTCTGTAACCTCCAGCCCAACGTAAAAGCACAGCATGCACTACTTCAGAGTGCCCTGCTGCTTGCCTAGGGGCCATGTAATGTTACATAGGACGGAAGCTTCAACACGTAAGAAAAAAAACACGCCACCAACCTACACCCCACAGTCACCCCGTCTCTGGCCCCCCACTCACTCATCTGTGACCACCAGGCCGATGTATGAGCACAGCATGCTGCCAATGGGTATCTTATGACTGCTGCGCAGGGCCCACCCTTTGCTACGTGTCTTGAACACCTCCAAGGGTAGACGGATGCCCTTGCTCACCACCTGGTTGTCCTGCAACACATATGTATTCACGTAGAGTTCTCAAAGTGCTGACTTGTTACACCATGCCCCGGCCAGAGGGATTTAGTCTGTGCAACCGGGCCGGTGGCAACATCCACACACCTTCTTCCCTTATCGCACTCAGTATAGGATCCGCAGAGTTACGTAGCCTCACTACCAGCAAATTTTCTGTGAAGTAGCAGACATGCCTCATGAGCGACCAAGGCTAACAAACACTTGGCCTGCATCCCCTCCTCCAGCTTGCCCCTATTTGCACCCCCTGGGACCCCATTGAGATGCAGCATAAAATACATACACATCCTCCCCCCTGTTCACCCACAGATGCGGCACCCTGGAAGCGCTACGTTCTACCACACCCCCTACCAGCTAAGCATACGGACACCATTCGCTCCAACCAGGCAAGTGCGCATACATCTATCCGCAGCTAATTGCATCCAAATGCTCACCTTACACAAAGGAGTGCAGGCGCAGGTCTCATCGCATTCCATGAGCCCATATGGCAGTGAGCTCTGCAGCCGCCCATCCTCAGTGTAGGCCCCGTCTTCCAAATCCATCCACTGCAAGGCAAGGCATCAAAGGTTACAGCAGCTGTCTCTGGAGGGGAGGGGCTGGGTGTAGATGTGCCATCACTTTGATCACTATTTTCTAAACCTATGCATCAAGAATAGGGCCAAGCCAGATTTAGAATGCCATACTGTGGGAACCTGCCACAGTGGCAGGTGCATATCTACTACGATCAGTTACAGCCGCCTGCTACAATTTTTACCAAGAGTGCCCGACGACCGATTGTGGATTGTACCAATTGGCCGACGAGCGCACGTTAGCATATGGCACTGGCCCACAGGATGCACCACATGCACAAGTAAGCAGCAATGAAAGACATTTTGCACCGTAACATGGACCTCAGTCACCCCTCCAACCTATTTGCGACCCAGGACTGAACTGCACATTACACATCTTGGTACTCTGGTCACAACTTTCGCACCAATAGCACAGAACTAGCAGAACCTGCTCGACTGCTCACCTGGACCCCACGTGTGATGTTACAAGCAGCCATGAAAGCCGTCTCTGCACCCTCTCCTGTACCTCAGTCACTAACACTAAACCTAAACCCTAACCCTGTGATACCCACTACAGAACACCACACTTCCCATCTCACTCACCTGGATCCCACATGTAATATCACAAGCTGCCATAAAGGCCCTCTCCGCCTGCTCTGCCATCTGTTGAGCCTTGCTGTGGCCGTAGCGGTAGTCCCTGATGTACTCAAAATGAGGGGAACCAGGGGGTGAATCATCATCCACATCATTCCAAACAGGAATGGGCACCTGGGACAAGCGTTTGAAGCACAGGTATTTGAGACATCTCATGTTGTGGACATGGAAATGACTGCCATATTGTGCACCTCGGGGAACACCTTTGGCAGTCTCACACAAGAACAGGGACTTAGGACGACTGAGATCAAAGTGACAGGCACCCCGGGGTAGCCCCATAGCTCGTTATCCACATTCCAAGAAGGGACAGATGCATTACAGCAGAGTATAACAGACACATTGTAGCCATTGGGAGGTCCTCGAGGAGGTCTAATCTGTTGATTCTCATCGACTCTACTCCAAGTTTCCAGTCAAACTCAAGAAGTTGGCTCAATCCATCTTCAACCTCTGCGAAGGAGAAGTCCCTCACTCACCGGCTCTGTTCCTCCGCTGATGTCTTCACATACCAACCTCCCATGCCTGCCCGTGTCTGCCCTCTTTGCAATCTCTGCCTCCAGCTCCGTGCGGCTGAACAGTGGCATTGCGACCGGACGAGGTGGGGGCTCTGGCTTTGACTTGCTGGTCCTGCAGATACAGGAGCAAGGATCAGAGCAAAGTGACAGATACAGATGCCAGGGGAGGAGGAGGGGGAAGAGAGATGGGGGGGGGGGGGGCGGAAGGAGCAGGGAAGGAGGGGAGCGGCGAGGGAGGGGGCCGGAGGGGGGG
>OY744505.1:7697398-7724113 GCA_963556185.1 Pseudopediastrum boryanum
GAAAGGGGAGGGAGGAGCGGAGGGAGGGGGAGGGGAGGGAGGAGGGGAGGGGAGGGAGGGGGAAGGACGAGGGAACTTCTGATGTCAAATGTGCTGCCAGATAGACTACCTACCACTATCATGCCCCAACATGATAGAGTGATATATGCAAATGCAACAGCAGCCGAGCAGATATGCTAGGTCCATCTACAACAGCGCAGCCTCAACAGCAATTGCTCAGCCCAGACATCCTCAGCTAGCAACTTTGCACCACAGGCACAACCTAAACCACTACACAATTCCACCACTATACTTCCTCCTACCGTATCCTACATAGATAAGCATAATAACGTATCAGTTTGAGGTTGAAGGTGAGATTTAGGGTACAGCATCCCACAGTGTTGCATGCCTCAACTTGTGTGTGGCAATTCCACAATCGGTTGTGTGGCTTCGTAATTGTAACCAGGGGCCTTGTGTTCAAGGCCTAGTTTTGCTTGGTCATTGGCATCACGAGTCTTGGATTTTGATCGATTGATTGATCGATCGCACGGTGTAGTCCTCAGGCCCCGGCCACCCAACTTACCTCCGCTTTTTCTTGCTGGGCCCAGCCTCTGCTGCTGCTGCTGCTGGCTGCCTCCGTGGTCCTGCCAATGTCTGGTACACCCATTTTGACTTCACCATGCCCTTGTATGTCATCTTGTTGCTCACCACATGTTGTTGAGGTACACCCACCATCTTGAAGCGGCACACCTGCCAACACAAAGCAAAAGCAAAGCCCATCTTTGGCACATGACCATTGGGATGCAGTCCATGAAAAGATTGAGTAAGAGCTGCTATGAAGCATAATGCAGGCCCATAGGCAACGAGCAAGACAAGCACATGGCACATAGGACAACAATGGAGGGCAAAGCTTCCAAGGGCGTGGCTCTCATTGTCACTAGACTCAGCAGACATGAAGGCACATGGCAAGCAACGGGGTTGTAACGGAACACATGACAAATCTCCTGATGCAATAGCTGCCCAGTTGTTATCATTTCATGATATGTCATAGCAAAAACTACCGTAGGCCCCGGACCTCAATCCGACTAGATTGAGGTAGCGTCCAATAAGCTCCCACGCTGTTTTCTCACTAAAACATTTCTCCGCTCCGGTCCACAAACAGAAAGGCCCCAGACCTCAAGCTGCCACAAACAACAGCGCGATATCACAGTTATCATAATCGTAAAACCCTTTGCACCCTTGCCCCAACCCTCCATTGCATATGCTTGCTCCTGTCGACCCCTGCACACATTCTTTGGTGAATGCTTTCACCAAAAAACTGCTCCTGCAGAAAGCAATCTGCAGCTTCTGGTTTACACCTTTGAGCTGCTGTCGGGCACAGTTCAGCTCTTGTGGACAAATAGGGTTTGACCATGACATGTCCGATTTATTTCAGAAATAGCTGTCTTGTGTGCAGCCAAAAATCACCTCTTGTGGGCAAATAGGGTTTGACCCTAGGGTTTTAACATAGCTGTCACACCTTGTATGCAGCCACACAATCAGTTTTGTTTGTTTGCTTTACCCCCCCCCCCCCGCCCCGCCCCGCCCCGATGAAAACCCCACAAACACCCTGATAGTGCATTTTGTCTGCCCCTCCTTTTCCCGGGTCCCATCACAAACCCCAAAGAAAGCAAAACCCATGGGCTCACCAGAGGCCCATCCTTGCTTTCCTCCTGCTTGGCCTCCACCACCTTGTAAAGGCCCTCATACACATACATCCGCTGCCCTTCAGACCCCACCTTGCCCCGGAAGACCCGCACAGGGACCTCCTTCTCAAAGTTCTGCCTCAATGCGAGGTTCCCCTTGATCCATTGTTGATCAGTTTCCTGCAGCAGAAGGACCAACAACATATGTAAGATGTAGGGCCTTGGTACAATTGGGTACTGGGAAGGAGGCCAAGCATGTCCCTCTGAATCACTGCACACTATGGACCGGACAGCACCCACGGCATGAGTCTAAACAGCAACTTATGTTTCAGCATAAGCAAGGCAAGCTGCTGCTGCTGCCAGGGAATGCCTATGATGATAGCACAGCAACATTGCGGTGACAGACAGGCACAGCCATACAAGCTTGGCCCACAAAAGCCAGCTTCGCGCTGGTTTCAATGGCAATCATAATCGCTGTGTTAATGGGATGCAATGAATCCCATGCGCTTGATGTAAGATTCACGATCGGAAGAAGAAGACTCTGGCGTCCAAGTATCGCTGCTACCTGTAGCACTGTTAACACATTGCGCTGGTTTCCACGGCAATCATGATCGCAAACTTTATGCTCCTGCTTCAAAACATGCACCAGCTGTAGGTCTATAGATTTAGCTTGTAAGATTTGGCTACAGGCTGGAATTTTGAGCTGGAGCGAACACGAGGCTGGTGCCTAGCGGTTAGCGTTGAAAAGCACAGGAAATGAGCTGCACGGCCCTCTGTTACAGTCGGGAGGATCCTTGGGGCATTATGCATTACTCAACAGATGCACCAATGAGGCTTCTGAGCTTCCCACCCTTCTCCACATTGTGGTCTCTCCAAACAACATACAGTAGTGCATACGGTAATGCCAGCGTCTCCGTTCTTTCAAACAGGAAGAACCAGGTGCTACTTCCCAATGCCTGGGCAAACGTGCAGGCCTTTTCCATACCGGTGACGCATTCTGTGCCATTACTAAGCAGCCCATCTGTAATTGAGTACAAGACCCCACTGCCACTGCTCCAGTCAATATCTGACAGATCCTCGCACTCCATGTCCCCCACCCACCTCTCACCCTCCCCTTCTTACACTTAAACCCCAAACACGGCGACAAACCCAGTCACAGTTGTCACCTGTGCCTTGCCAACTTTGCCCCCCCCCCCCGTGCCCAGAATCCCCAATCCCTCCATAACACATGCCTTGCCCCCCCGCCCTTCCCGAAAAGACCTTAATAGCGTCCCCAGGCCCCTTCCCTTACCTCCCCATCTGCTTCACCAGCTTGTGTCCCCTCTTCACAATGTGTCCCCTTCTTCCTCCCCTGCTCACAACATGCCCCCTGCCTCCCGCCCCTCCCCCCCAACCATCCCACCCACCTTCCTCCCCTCCTCACACCTGCATTCCATTCAGCAGTCCTACTTCCCCAGAAGCTGAACTATAGAGGCTCCAATTTCTCATCGAATGTGCTCTCATACTCTACATTTATCTCCCCCAATCTTCTCTTGTCCCTTTCACCCCTACTCCTCCTCTCACCCGCTCCCCATCCTTCTGCCCATTGTATTTCCCCCTCCCCTGTACACCATTAGCCAGCACTACCCCCAAGCCCGTCCCTAAACCCACCTCCTGACCTTCAACCACCCCTACTCCTCTCACCTGCTCTCCATCCTTCTGCCCTTCCTTTCCTCACACACGATCACCCAGCACCCCCCGCAACCCCCTCCCTAGCCCCCCTTTTGCCCTTCAACCTACCCTATTCTCCGCTCACCTGCTTTGACCCCTTCTGCCCCCCCCCCCCTCTCCTGCATACTACCACCCCCCGCACCCCCCAACCACGTCCATAATTTCCCCAAGTGCCCCTCAACCTACCCTACTCCTCCTCTCACCTGCTTCCCCTCCTCCTTCCCCCCCTCTCCTGCATACTACCACCCCCCGCACCCCCCAACCACGCCCTTAATTCCCCAAAGTGCCCTTCAACCACCCCTCCTCCTCCTCTCACCTGCTTTGACCCCTTCTGCCCGCCCTCCCCCGTATACCACAGCTCCACCCCCTCATCATCATCATCCTTATAACCGCCAGACATCACAATGGCATACGCCCCCTCCACATTTGTCCGCGCATCAATACCCCTCACAATCTGGGTGTGCAGCCCCAGGATGGCCAGCTCCCCCCGCCCAAACACCTCAAAACCAGGAGGAATGCCAGGAAGGTGCCCATGCGCTAGCTGGGGTGTGAGCTCCTCGCGAAGCTCCTTATACGCTATCATATCAGGCTTCGCCCTCTGCATGACAGAAGAACACAGACTTATCTTAAGCTTGAATGTGCGTTAGTATAATGAACAGGGCAGCTATAAGCTGGCCCCAGCAGGGTCTCATCGTCGGAATGATTCAGTGTTCCATTAAACCTAATGCCTTACAGTCCATGTGTTGCTGCGGTGTGAGCTCTTCCCGAAGCTCACCGTATGCTATCATGTCAGGCTTTGCCCTCTGCATGATAGCAGAACACAGACCCATCTTCAGCTTGAACGTGCTTAGTAAAATGCAAATGGCAGCTAAAAGCTCGCCCAACAGGATTTCATCCTTGGGATGATTAACTGTTCCATTTAAATCAATGCCTTACAGCACCATGAGCTAGCTCCGGTATGAGCTCCTCTCAAAGCTACTTTTTGTGCTATCATGTCAGACTCCTTCCTGCCATAACATATGCACAGGTCAGACACCTAAACAAGTTTTAACTCCTCATACAGTCCTGCGGAAGGCATATGGTCGTTGGATGTTGCTACCACCTGGATTATTTGACAGCACCCATGGCTCAACCATGGCATGAACATCTAGTACCTCAGCCCAATATGTTCCCCCACAGGCTATTACGCTGTACTAGGGCTAATACCTACTCTTGGCCCCTCCAGTTCTTGCGGTACGATGCAGAACACAATATTGCATAGAAAACATTGGGTGTGCTGCAAACACACCACTGGTCCGCTGCACTCGCTAGATTAGAATGCATCTTCAAGCACTCGCTCTTACATTTCATAAACGTAAGCACATGCATAGACAGGAAGAACAAACTTGAGCAGCAACACAGCTAGGTAGCAAGAGCAGAGGCTCTGGATGAGATGCCTTGCAGCTGAACCCCTGTGTGTCCCATTGTACTTATGTATGTTTCAGTACTCACCCCTTGGCTCATCAACTCTGCCACCCTAGCCCGGTACTTTTTCAGCACCTTCTGTACAGCCTTGGCAGCAGCATCTCCACCTCCTGGTGCTGCTGCTGCTGCTGGTGCCGATGCTGAAGCTGCTACTGCTGCTGCTGCTGCACCACCTGCTGCTGCTGTTGCTGCTGCTGGCACCGATGCTGTGGCTGGCACTGCTGGTGACTCTGCTGCGGCTGCTGTTGTTGACGGGCCAGGCATGCCCTCTGATACTGCTGGTGCTTCTGCTGCGGGTGCTGCTTCTGGGGAAGCAGCTGCTTGGGTGGATGTTTGTGGCAGTTCAGGCGTGCCTGCAGCAGCGTGCCCAGGGCGCTCTGTGCTGGCTGCCTCGGGGCCTGCACCTGCTTGTGAAGGACTCGCAGCAGGAGCAGGAGCAGCTGCTGAAGGTGCTTGGACTGCTGCTGCTGCTGCTGCTGGTCCCATTACTGCTGCTGCTGCTGCCGCTGCTTCTGCTGCTGCTTCAGCTGCCTGAGCTGCTGCTGCTGCTAGATTTTCCTTGGCTGCTGTTGTAGAGTGAAGAGCGTCTGAGCCTGATGCCCCAGGTTGAAGGATGCCATTCGCAGGGACAATTGGAGCGGGATGTGCTGTTGCTGGACTCACGCTCCGCACGCTTGCATGACCTCCAGCATTTGCATGGGAGCTTTTCCCACCGCTACTAGGTTCAAAGACCCCAGCTCTGTCATCCGGGGCGTCGTCCTCTGCTCCATGATGCCCGTCGTCCCTTTCTGCGCTTCTAGGCAGTTCGCTGCTGACATGGTTCAGACTCATGCCAGGCGTAGAACCTCTGCTAACTCCCGGGGCTTCCTCCAAATGGCCTATAGTCGGGGACGGATTGTTCGACGGCTTGTTATTCACAACCTTGTCATTCTCAAGCTCGGGGCTGCTCTGGGCAAAGCATGGACAGCAGAGCGGACATGAGAACTTGATGTTACGTTAGCATGCACAGCTCTTGGCGGATCTTCTTACCATGCTGTCAGCTGTCTCTGGCTGCCACAAGGTTATAGCAGTCCAAAGACCGATGGAGCTGCGCCCAGAGTAGCAGGCATCACAAAAGCGAGTTTAGCACTTTGATACTAGTAATTAAGCCCCTATCTACTTTCAAGGTGATTGATTAACATCAGACGTTCAAGGCCTTTATAGTGCAAAGAAGGCCCCAAGCAGAACAAATTTGCACAGACCGCCGTGCCACTAGAGCCACATGGGATCGTCTGTAAGACTCCTTAGAGGTACTGCACATGTCTGGAGTCCCGTGCTGGCCTTCTGCATTCGTCCTCCCTTTCCGATGTGATATCCTGGGCCGAGATCACCAGAATGAACATTTGAAAAGTAGGCTGGTGAGAGTGGTGAGCCGGGTGCCGGTGCTGGCGGAATTGAACACAATCGATCGTTGGACATGGCTTGCGGTCCATACCAGATGGGGTATCGGGACACCGCATGAAGATCCATATCTTTACTGGCTTGGTGGTCGACCGAGTCTGGCAGCGAATGGTCTGCTGCTCCTCTTCAGATCGATGTAGTCAGTCCGCAAAGACACCATCCAAAAATCTTGTTGTCTGCATCCATGTCCCCTCTTCTATGCTCAGACACCACCAGGAGGTCTCGTATGGACTTAGATCTCTTGCTCAACCGAACTTCAGCCACATGTAAAATGTAAAGATAAGCAGGTGCAGCAGACAGCACTTAACAGATGAAAGCAGAAATACACTCCCGGAGCTCCCAAGGCTAGGAGAAGTCACCAGGTGCTGCCTCCTGTCCTCGTGCAGTCTATCCCACTGACAACAAACCATGTAGCCAGTCTACATCTGGCAAAAACCACAACGAAAGTGCTATACCCAGCATGCCCATGCCCTGGAACATGAAGTTAACAAGCCCTTGCTGTCCAACATAGCCCACCCTGACTCATACAGCATGGCTCTGCTCTGCTAAGCATACCTAGCAGACCTTTCGGAACTTCGTCAAACGATCTGCCCTATATACCTCTGCAAAGCATATTGACTACAAGCCGTCCATGAGCAAGCCAGAGTCCTCCATATGGACAGCATAGAACCCAGTTACATCATGTCTATGCTTCGCCTGACTATCAAGACAAACAGGGGCAAGAGACCCGCAAAGGTTGAAAAAGCTTTGCAGACATCAGGGCGTTTGAATCAACCTATCAGGCTTCATCACACAGCCGAGACCAAGTCCTTCGAAAGACACGCAGTGCGTCCCTTTGACAAACCAGAGATGCAAGCTTCATGTAAACCTAGATTGCTTTAATGGAGACAGAAAGAGGTGACTACCCCACAAGACAGAATTGAAAGCAATGCTCCATCGACAAACGAGGGCAGCAGCTATAAATTCATTAGATCAACCACAGCACAGCTTTGCAGCCATGTGACGTCACATTCATTGCCTGAAATTTCCATTACTGAAACTAGCATTTTGCCCCTCCCCAGCAGCACAGAGAAAGAATGGCATATGACAATTACCGCCAGAAGAAAGAATTGGGGTCCATGCGGTTCCATGCTCAGGATACAATACAGCTTGGATGCGACATTACCTCACTTTAGCTCTAAGCTAACACTTGCCATGGTGCAAGGCCAAAGGCAAGAGTCTCACAAAAACTTGCAGAATCCCACTCAGATACTACCCACCTGACCTCTCCATAAATGCTTACCCACGCTCCCTCATGCATGAGTGTACCAATAGCTCAAGCCCTTATGACCTGCCGGTGGACGTTAATCTGGAGGCCTCACGAACCAACATATTTGCCCAACTGCAGCTGAGGCAGCCAGCTGGTCTGTCCATTAACCCTTGTTAAGAGAGACCACTGCACAGCCCTCTGGGCCATGCAGCACCCAAGCATGGTTCCAACCAGTTTCTGCCCATTAACCCGTGTGCATAGTTGATCCAAACTAGTGGCATCCCTTAACAGCAGCACCAGTGCCGACTCTCTCCAGGCATCCAGCATCCAACAGGGAACCACAGCTCCCACATGGCTTGGGACGCTTGGCATTGATGAAGGCCAGCGTACTCTGGGGGAGCAGCAGGCAGGGAGAACAGAGAAATTGAGGATAAGAGAGGTCTTAGTATAGAGGGATTCCTAGAGTAGAGGTGGCTAAGAGTCGGCTACATGGTGAGTTGAGGGCAAGGGTTGGCAGCAGGGCAGCAGGAATCATAAAGCAGGAATGCAAAAGCAAGAAAGCAAGAAAGAGGCAAGCTAGCTGCACACAGGTGTGGTGGAAATGTGCCAATGCAGAAGGGAAGAGAGCTGCAACCACCATGCCCAAGCCCTCAGCCTCTCAGTTCTACTTACATACAGGCATCAAGGCACCGACCTCGGCTTCTTCAATCCAATTAAAAGAATATACCCTCTTGATATACCATTAAGCAGAGTAAACACATCTACCTCCGCCAATCTACATTCCTGTGGACGTAATACAAGCTCTGGAAACAAGGTGACATCTCACTGAGGTACAACAAGCCCTTTATGAGCTCACATGCCATCCCAGCCCTTGATGAGAATCACCCCAGTTGCCTAGTTTAGCATCCCAGCCCACCAATGCATCCCAGCCAGCGCTTAGTGCTCACCTATTTGCTAGCTTGCATCTGTTCCAACAGAGTTTAGTCAAAGGACTTTGGCCAGATGTCCATGGGGTTGGTGAAGACGGTGCAGAGCCTTTTCCACACTGCAGGCAGATAGATGAAGCAACACATAGGAGGGGAGTCAGAGGAGGTGCATGAAGGACAATCTCTGCTACCTTGACACTCACTCTCATCATCATCATCATCATCATCATCCAATCTTTGCTCTCAAACCATGCCTTTCAGCACGCCTGCCAGCCTTTTCAGCTCACCAATCAGCTCACATGACAAGATCTAGGTTTGGGGGGATGGATGCAATCTGCTTTATTACTTGCACCCTGTTTTGTTGTTCTGGCACTGCATGACAGACCCTCCTTTTCTTGTACGCACTCTCCCCTGCTTCGACTACCTGTACCAACCTTGGAGCTATGCGTTCATGCATGGGAATAATTGAAGAAGCATATGAGCAAGGAGCAGCTAGGAGTAACTATACACCCTGATTCAAGCCTGTTTCCTTAGCCAGCAGCAGAGAACAGGTCCAGGCAAGTGAAGGAACGCTGGTTTGCTGTTATGCCTTAAGCACTCCAAAATGCCCAAAGCTGACATCATCCGGGCAGGCTAAGCATTGAAAGGGGTCAAACCCTCAAGCCGGCACTAATCCGAACTGATTGCCGCTTGTAACAAGTGAAGGAAGCAAATCAATGCTGACAAATCACGGGGTGAGTTACATGGGTTTGGCAATTGGCTGCAAGTTGTGCAATGTGTGTTGTTCCATTGAGCACCATGCATTCACAGACATGCAACTAGCTTAGTAGCTCCGTTCAAGTTGTACATTGTAAGGTCTAGTGTCAGGGCTACATGAATGGAGTGTCCGGCAAGTGCGGAACCATAAGACTGACTAGTAACCGACTTCTAGCCACCCTGCCTCAATAGAACTTCTCTTTTACAGATCTGCAGTTGCCTAGTGCCATAACAAATTGGCCAGTAATGCCACTCACTCCAGTTAGCACTCCTCTTCTCATTGAGCATGTACCGCCTGAAAGGGGCGGGGCTGATGGCCAGGCGGTACACAGCCTCACCACCTGCAATGCAAAAGAAAAACTTCACGCCGGGCCTTCCGTCACATACAAACGCAAATTATTTCATCCATTACACCACAAATGGGCATCTAAACACAGCCAAAGCACATGACAATTCCTCCTTGTCCTGCTGCGCTAGCTACTGCTCCTCGCCATGCATGTCGCTGCTCTGTTGCTGCTGTCATGCTACTGCCTATGCCAGCACCAAGCAATAAAAAGCATAGCTATTTTGCATTACATGCATCAAATGCATCATGCATCAAACACAGAGAAACGAAGAAGAAGGGATGCACAGAAAGGAAGTAGAAGGAATGCACAGAAAGGAAGAAGAAGGAATGCACACAGAAAGGAAGGAGGAGGAATGCACAGAAAGGAAGAAGGAGGAATGCACTGTCTGCCATGCTTCCAGCCATGATCAACGCACCCTGTACAGGGGTGATATACGAGCTGGTGGGGCTGTACTGCCCGGCCTCCCACTGCCTCCACTCATTCTCAAATTTAGCCGCCTGATTCTGGCAACCTACAGCAGTTGAGCAAGCATAAGAGTTCCATAAAGCATTAGCATCCTGCTCCTTGCAACTCTCTGGAGCAATTGGCCAAGCATGACATGCCCAAGCACAAGTTATTTGGAGGCCCTGTGCTTCAGAAATTATGCACAGCAACCATGCATGGCTACCGACCAATCCGGGAATCTCATCGCCCACCAGGGGGGATCTGGTGTCATGCATGTACTGTGATTACAGCACTACACTTCTGACTAAGCATGCATGCCCCCATCTGCGACCAGCAAGTGCTATATTGTGGACTCCCAAGGCGCCAGTGACAAATGCACACTTTGAGGCTCCACCTTCCTGCTTTGTAGAAGGAAGTTCTATTGAGGCAAGGTGGCTGAAAGTCGGTTACTAGTCCCGTTCTATCACAACTTGTTGGACACTCCATCCATGTAGCCCTGACACTAGACCTTACAATACTAGACCTGCTTTGTAGATGATATGAAAATGAGAAGGGAGCTTGAATGCCAATGACACAGCCACACATGCAGCAGGCCGATTGGTGGAAAAAAACCATTCATACCTGGAACGCTCTTCCTAGCAATGTCGGACAGCATGCCACCTGGGTGAATAGCTGTGAATCTGACATTACCCGCAGCACGCCCAAAGAAATCAATCCTCCATTGCTCTCCAATCATACTAGCGGCTGCCTGCAGCGGCAGCAGCAACACCAGCAGTTAGGGGATCCCAGTCATTGAGGTCGCTTGGCCAATGCGCACCTATGCAATTATAATCGTGGGCATGTAGGGTGCATGGGCCGAGGAGGGCTCATTGGGATGTCCCACCTCACATTGTCAATGGGGAGGGCCAGGGGCTACACGCACACATATACCAGAGGGTGCTCCCTGGCCCAAGCAGGGGCTACATGTTAATAATAAATAAAAATAAAAATAAAATAAAAATAAAATAAGAATTAAGGGGCCCCTTAGACATACACCAGAGGGTGCTACCTGCCCCAAGCAGTACAAGTCTATGATGAGCTGATGCTACAGTACCTGTGGATCGCTCGGAGCTTCCACTAGGTTGCTCCCAAGATAAATTGATTAAATAAACAAAAAAATAAAAATAAAAAATAAATAAACAACTTGAATAAAAATAAAACCTAGCTTCCACTAGGTTGCTCCCTATCTGGGCAAGAACTGTCTAATTGCGCTCTCAACTGCAGCCCACACACTGCTCAATCTTTAGCTATAGGGTTTAGGGTTTAGGACATCATGGCTCACCTTAGATGCAGAATAAGGGAGGCCGCCCATGGCACCCACCCAGGAAGCCAGAGACACAGTGATCAGGATACGAGCATACCCTGCAGGAGCAACATCCACAGCAGGTTTGGTAGCTAGTTAGACCTTCCATGACATGAGAAGAACTTAAGCTTTACCCATTCCTCAGGAGCTGCTACAAATAACAGAGCCCCCTGCCTGCTCAAGGTGCAAGTTGGGCCGGGGGCCTCTGTAGGAGCAAGCGCCAAGCAAGCGGGCAAAAGGAGCGGCACGGTTCAGGCAGTATCAGGCTTGTTGGGTTGGGTTTGAGCGGTCCAGGGGTGAGGATCGTTACACTCGAACATGTTTACATCAGACAAACACAGGCTTACATCATACACTGAGAAAACTCGCACCCTACAGCCCGAGGTTAAGGGAATGAAAGGAGAGGGGTGGCTGCGCTCTAAGTCTGCATTAGACTTGCATCAGATTGCTGGGTCAGAGGCGTTGAGGGAGGAGCGTTGGCCGCACTGGCATCAGAATCACATCAGGTTGACTCCAGACTAACGCTGAATGGAGGGGTTGATGGGGGTGGCTGGGGATGGAGGGGGGTTTATGGGGGAAGCGGGGGGGGGGGGGGTGTCTGTAATCTATGCTGCAGAATGGCTGGCCCACGGCCCTTGCGGATTGAATTGGGGCTAGCAGGGTGTTCAACCCCTTGAGTGGTGGCTGCACTCACCAGTCTTGTATCAGGCGCGCTGCAGACAAGATCTAGACTATTAAGATTTGGCTATGGGCTGGACTTTGAGCTGCGAACGTGAACGTGAACGTGAGGCTGGTGTCTAGCAGTTAGCGTCGAAAAGCACAGGAGGTGAGCTGCGGGGCTCTATGCTACGGTCGGGAGGGTCCTTGGGGCATTATGCATTAGTTGACAAAAGCTGCAGACTGGCATCAGACTGACCAGCATTGAGGGTTGGGGGGGGGGGGGGCCTGCACTCACCAGTCTTGTATCAGACTCGTTGCAGACAAGCTGCAGACTGACCAACATTGAGAGATGGGGGGGAGGGGGGCGCTGCACTCACCAGTGTTGGGGATGAGAGGCTGGGCAGCCATGAGCACACGCAGAGGGCCCCAGTAATTGGTCTCCATTACAAGCTTTTGCTGCTCAATGTCATTGCACCAGATTCTGCCAGCGGGCTTCAAAATGTTACTGCCAAAGCCCCGGCCTGCGCAGGCAGCAGTCAGCCACCAAGGAGAGTGCTTTTAGCAGGAAGTTCTAATGAGGCGAGGTGGCTAGAAGTCGGTTACTAGTCAGTCCTATGGTCCCGTACTGCCAAAAAAAAGCTGGACACTCCATCCATGTAGCGTACCCCTGACACTACAACTTCCTTAGGGTGCTTTTGGGTGCTAGGCCCACTGAGGAGAAGGGGGCATTTGGAGATGAAACACACACGAGAAGTGCTTTGGAGGCATGAGATATCGTAACCTAAGCTCCCTCATCCTACACAGAAAATGCTCATTGTACCCTCCTCAATTACAGGCAGCTGTATTCTGGGCAGTGATCACATGCCACATGATCACATGCCATAACCCCATGATCACATGCCACAATCACATGCCACATGATCACAAACCAAAATTACATGCCACATGATCACATGCCACAAGAGCAGCTCAGTAAACCCCTTACCTGCATTCAAATGGAGCAGGTCGATTTGGCCGTAGGTGTCCTTAACGCGCTGTATGAACTTATTCACAGAATCCTGGGAGGTCACATCCAACTGCCACAATGACCAGCCAACTGCAGAGAGAGATTAGGCACAAGAGCAGGAGGATGCCTCAGAGACAGAAGAGCTTTGGGGGAGCGGGTGCCTTGCATTGGTGCATTGCTACAAGGCCACACATGTATCTGCGGTTGAGACATGGCTAAAAAAGGCAAAACATAAATGTTAGTGAACTTATGTGCTCTTTGCACAGAGATTCCACAATGGTCCAGTCTACTTTTACAGATGTACTTTGTTTACAAAAGATATCAATTAGCATAGTATAGAAAGTGAAACGACGTGCTTACTATACATACATACCTGGTTTTGTGTGGTAAGAGAGACCACTGCACTGCCCTCTGGGCCGTGCAGCACCCAAGCATGACTCCAACCGGGTTTGTTAGTGTGGTGTGTTGAGTAAGAGCGAGTAATAGAGAGCTAGAGGGCTGCGAATTCGAGCGAGGCGGATACAAGTAGACCTGAGATCTTTCTTACCTGGTTTTGTGTGATGGGAGGGTGGGGGTAGGAGCCTGATTTACATGGTGCAGGGTGCAGTGGTCTTGGCACCCTACTTCAACAAGGTGGGTGGGTGGATAGCCTTCCCTGTATGCAACTTAGGCCCCATGAGCTGCCAATACTGGTGATGCAAGCTGCACTCTGAAGAGACAATGTGAGCCCGACCCTGGCCAGCGCCTCTGCGTCTCCTGTCACTAGTTGCCCTCACCTTGTTCAAGGACTGTCCTATCCATGACACAGAACCAGCGCACCTGCTCAGCCTCCTGCATACTAGTGCTGCCACCTCTGTTGGTCCCATTGCTGCTACCCCACTTTGCTGTGTGCAGGTAGCGCCAGGCTGTTGATGTCATATGCTGCTGTCTTGCTATCATGGTAGGCTGGCCCAGTGTCATCCTTACACTAATGGGCCCCACCCTTGATCTTACGCGTGAGCGCAACTCACGCCCCTCCTTGCGTAGCTCTCCCTCTCTCTGCTGCTCTCTGTCCTGCTCCACCAGACGCACCCTAGGACTGACTAGTAACCGACTTCTAGCCACCTCGCCTCAATAGAACTTCTTTTCATCAGACGCACCTGCCTTGCACTTGTCGCCAGGCTTGGTGTAGGTGCAGTCACCTGTGTACAGCTCGGGAGTCCGGGAAGTACCAACCACCTGGCAAGCAGAGCAAAACAGTTGGGTTGATCAGTACGCCAGAACGGGCGTGGTGTGCATGGCTTTACGTGACAGATAAACCACTAGCAGGTATGAGCAGGGGTTGCCAGGCATCATAACAAGGGTTTAGACCATCCTCTTCTGGGAACATCCTCTACAATTGCATGTTACTGCAGGTCTACCTTGCTTCGGACTGCTGATGAAATAGCTTGGCGGCCACTGAGTCTGAGCAGGCACACCATGTCTGTGTGGTGCTGAAGCACGTGTCAGGTTTTCTACGTGCAACCCCTTCACACCAGCAGCATCCCAAGTATAGCTCCCAAGTAAAATCCGAGGTATAGCTCCCAAATATAGCTCCCAAGTATAGCTTCCAAGTATGTTTCCCAAGTATAGCTCCCAAGTATAGTTCTATGCTACGGGATACCTGACCCCTGGCACTTGTTGCTTGCTTTGCTTTTTTGCACTCCCCCAACAAGCCATCTTTCCCAACCTGCCATAGGGGCCTCATGCCACTGATAGGTGGATTCCCCATAGATGTGTGCCGCACCCTGCCTGGGAGTGGGCAATGTGAGCCTGCACCAGGCCAGTGCCTCTGGGTTCCCCCCAAGTTGCTTTCACTCTCTCAATGAACATCCTATCCTACCCTATACATATATTATATCTTTTCTCACCCTCATGCCGCCAGCAGCCAGCCTATCAGCGACGCCGCGCCCCAGGCCAGTTGAGGCTCCAATCACAACTGCAACCTTTCCTTTAACGTCCTGCAAGTCGGCACAGCAGCTGCCACTTAGCAAAGGCAGAGGCATTAGAAATGTTAATCCACAACAAACCACAGCAAAGCAGGTAATACTGTTTAGTACCTCTGGTAAAAGCAAGCAAAAAGCATGTCTAGGCAGATGTTGTCATACATGCCAAAGACAACCCGTATTCTGTTCCAAATCGCTTTTCTTTGTGACAGCTTGAGGTGCGGGACCCATGGCACTTTTTGCTATGGCATAACATTTAAAGTAATGATAATTTAAGAGCAAGCTGAGCTTGCTGACATGGTGCATAATGTGCTTAATGCGGGAGGACCCCAGCTGTTTTGCCTGCTTCATGGCCCTTGGGAGCTCCAATGCATCTTCTGCATGTGTGCGCTCTGCGCTAGGACCCCTTATTGACGTATGTGGTGAGAGCGCGTAAAATGCAAGGCCCAAGATGTAACCTGTGACATGCTGCTGACATGTGCATATATGATCTTCAAGCCTGCATGCAGTCAAATTAAACTGGTGTTGCTGGCTTCTGGCTGTGAGCAGTATCGGGCTTCGACGTCTGGCAATGCCAGAGGCAGGGAAGAGAGAACAAAGTCCTCACCAGACATGCACCACCGGTGCAGGATATCGGGCCGTCGTACTCCATAAGTGGCAGAACCTGCTTCATGTCAATTGTGCACGGTGGGTCCCTTATCCTCAAGTCTTGCCCTACACAGGTTCAAACGCCAAGGAGTAGCAAAGGTCAGCAGGGCTATTTCGGAGGTTGCCTGGGCTGAATAATATGTCTTCTGCTGTGACTTGGAGGGATATATGGTGGTCAATATTGGCTGAGTTCCTTCTCTGCTGTAAATTCACTTCACTTCAGCAGTCACGGCAAGAGCCAGGAGGCAGGCATGTAGCCCGAGTAACTAGCCTTCATCCCTGCTCTCTAATGCGTGCCAGCAGACTAGACTGCCCAACTGATGTTCCTGATATGTATGCCATTGGCAGCTTGCAGCCATGAAGTTCCGGTAGTACAGGGGGGATGCGCTGAACTTCCCAAAGTTCCTTGAACTCACCCCTGCATGTGATGGCTGTCTGCAGAGCACATAACCCGAACAGAAGCAGCATGGCTCCCCGCCCGCGAGCCATCTTGCCCCGCCTGCTTTAGAGCTAACTTCCTAACTGGAGGCTATGCTGATGAGGCTTGTTTCGATGCGCACAGTCAGCAATGCCCCAAACCGAGCGCTACTCTAAACCCAACCGTGCCCTAATGAGTGAGTCGCTTATAATGCTGCGATCACGTCGACACGTGCACCCTGGAGCTGTGTCACTGTCAGAGGTTCCGAGTGACCCGGGGGTGACCGGCCCCTGGTGACCGAGAGTACAACTGCCAATTCTGACACTCTGTATTACACCCATTCATCCAGCGGCTGTTGGGATTTGCTATGCCAGATTATGACACGGACTAGATACTCACAAGACTGCAAGTTGTGCACTTCTCACTATTCCCTTGCTCCAGTCTGCAGCACCCATCAAGCAGAGGAGCAGCTTTACTGGCCATTAAGCAGCGCATTGCACAAGTATAAGGAGTCACACGCATCTTCATTGCCTTCTATCGGGTTGACGGGCTAGCAGACAACGCGATCGTCGCGCCACTCGCACCGATGTCGCACTTGCATTGTTGTTTCCTTGTCCTCCTCGCGGTGCTCGGCTGCGTAGCCGCTCAGCCTGCACAGCCATGTCCAGGAAACCTGATAGTGAACGGAGGTTTTGAGGAGCCTAACACGCAAGTTCTGAGAAGCGGTCCCACTTTTGTCTGGGAGAAGTGAGCAAACCTCCTCCTTCCCGCCCTGCCAGCAGCAACAGCAACAGCGGCAGAGGCCCTCACCAAGTACATAATACACCCATTAAGTCTTTCTGGCTGCGCGCAGGAACGCAAATCCTTCGTGGGGATGGTACACAGAAATCCCAGGTAGGTGCAATACCCAGGCAAGCTTGCTTGGAGTCTTCCGTGTCTGCCAGGTGGTTGCAAGAGGTGAATTCGAGCCCTCTTGCCGCAGGCTGGTATACCACGAGGCCAGACGGCCTCCCCTGCGCCCGTGTGGATTGGCAGAATAAGCCATGGTACGCTGAATGGGCATGGGTGGAGCTGTTAGTTTAGGGGCAAGGGGTAGAGGGTGGAGGAGGGGTATAAAGCTGTGCCTTAGATCGGGCCCATGATACTACCACGCAGCAACGCTCAAGTACAGTTCAGGAAGGGAGTGCTAAGCTACGCGTCCCTGGGCCAGCAGCGCAAAAGGGTAACAGGCCCTTGTGGAATGCTGTGGGCCTGTTACCAGCTTGGTGTTCAACCCAAGTTAGTTGAGTGCTGATGTCAAGCCCAAAAGGCTGTAGTGAAGTCGATGTGCTAGTTTGCAGCTGGCGCGGCGAGTTGGGAGCCTGCATCTGCCTTCAATGCTGCAACGTGTGTTTAATGTAGTAGCAGAAGCTAGAGCACCTCTCTTGGAGCAGCAGCAGCAGCAGTAGCCTTCTTGCTGCAGGAGCAGCAGCCACAACAGCCCTCTTGCTGAAGGAGCAGCAGCGGCAACAGCCCCATTGCTGCAGGAGCAGCAGCAGTAGTAGCCCTCTTGCTGCAGCAGCAGCAGTAGTAGCCCTCTTGCTGAGGAGCAGCAGCAGTAGTAGCCTTCTTGCTGCAGGAGCAGCAGGGGCAACAGCCCTTTTGCAGGAGCACATTGGGGGACTGCACCCAACTTTACCGGCCACAGTCTGCAACTAGCTCAGTGCCTCCATTTAAGTTGTGTATTGTAAGTTCTAGTGTCAGGGCTACATGGCTGAAGTGTCCAGGAAGTTTTGGCAGTGCAAGACCATAGGACTGACAAGACCATATGACTAACTAGCAACGGACATCCAGCCACCACGCAGCAATAGAACTTTGTTTTACAATGTGCCTTTCTGCCCCCATGCAGGAGGATTGAGCTTGCTCGTGGTGCCCTGGCAACCCCTGTAGAGGGCAAGCAGTATGGCGAGCTTCTACCCAACAACACAGGTGGGCACCCTTGTGCTTTTTCTGATTCTTTGGACACCCTGAAGTATATGTACCTATTTTGCCATAGTTTGGTGTTGTAAGTCCTGTAGCTAGATTCTTCTAGCGTGAACCAGTATTTGGTTATGTTGGAATAGTTAACTAGATGGCTGCTATTGCTGTTCTAGGTTTCTTAGCCTGGGCGCATCATAGTCCAGCTGCACATCGGTTTTTATCTCCATGGCATTGCTGGTGACACACCTTGACATCTATGAAATTCTCTATGGTACGCCTAGCTTCATGTTGCAGGCATGTGCATGCATGTGCTGCATACCTTCCTTGACATGTCATATGTGCATGACAGCCCCATGGCTCACCCCCCTGTCTCTCAGTCCACTATTACATTTCATGATATGCCATAGTAAAAAGTGCCATAGGCCCCGCGCCTCAAGCTCTCACAAAAAACAGCAAGGTGGAACAGAATACGGGTTGCCTTCGGCATACCGGTATATGAGAACATATGCCTAGACTCTTGTGTAGGTAATGCTGTGGCTAGGGAATGGGCTACATACCGGTAGCTATTGAACCCTTCATGCACAGCAGTCACTCAGTAGCCACATCATCAGTCCTTTGCTTGCTCCTGACGTTGCCAATGTTGCTGGCCTGGGCAGGGAATTATTGCCAGGAATTGAAGCTGGCGCAGGGAGCAAAATACAAGCTGAGCTACTACTATGGTGAGCTTGCAAATCTGAGTAAATGTAGATAATTGTCCATAATTCTAGATCATTGTGAATGAGTGTGGATCAGCTGAATCAACCTTCTGATTTCTGGGTGCAACGCTGTGCATACGCAGACAGAGGGGCGGGGCATGTCCCATGTTGCATAGCTGTAAGGCAACAAATAAAAGGAAGCAAAGGACAGAAGCCGGCAGCAGCAGAGGTGAAGGCAGGAGCATGACCCATGAAGCAGAGTTGGAACAGCATGGCAGAAGCATTATGCCTTTAGCAGCATATTATGACATGTAATAACATTGACATCAATAACATTGATCATATACTGATTTCTTTGTTCTGGTGCTTCTTTCTGCATTTTTCTTCCTGGCTTTGTTTTATACTGAGCTTGCTTCCAAGTCCCAAGTATCCAAGTAATAATACAAACAATAGTAGTACTGATAATAATATAATAGCAGCAGCAGCAGCCAGTGAAGAGGTCAGAGCAGGTTGGGTGGGGACTGCTTGGCTGCTGCAGTCACCCCGCACTCCCTCGCATGCATGCTTTGATTGGCTCCTGGGAGCATGGTGTGCATCCTGCATGTCTGTGTGCCCCTGCACCAGCAGCACTACTAACTGTTAATGTGTCGACCTTTCTGTCACTGCTTGCAGGCCGCTTGATGACTTACGGGTCCGACAAGTAAGCCACTGCCAGCTGGCCTAGAGTTCAGTGGTCAGTAGTGCTCGTAAGAAACAAGTGCAGATCATGTCAGCTTCTTACAGCACTGCAGCATGCGTCACCTGGTGTTTAGGCGTGGTGTGCTTCGTATCAGGAGCAGAGGGTACCAAATCAGCCGGGGAGTCTCTGACTGATCCACATCTTTCCTTATTTGTTTGCACAATCTTACATGGCATGGGGCCATTTATGTGGAGCATCACTAATACACATTCCCAATGGCTAGCACTGATTACTCACAACTTTCACAGAGGCTCCCTCAGCAGCCTGCATGCCCCGAGAACTAGGTGGTTTTGGGGTGGGTTAGGGTTTAGGCGTAACCCTAAACCCTAAGACCTAAACCCAGCAGGCCATGCCACTCACTAGGTTTGCTCGATCCCTATTAATACAGGGGCACGCATGGTGTTGGAAGCGGAAGCTTCACTGCATTTGACTCGGCTGTAGATGTGGCCATCCGCCCGTCTTCCTACAAGCCCTCAGCAGCAGCAGGCATCTGGCCAAAGGACCGCCAAGGATACAGCGTTATTTCCTCTGCAGACTCTCTGCAGCAGTGGAATGAAACTGGGAAGCAGTGGGTGCAGCATTCTGTTGAGTTCACTGCGCCAAGCAACCAGGTGTGGACAAGGGTGGGATTAGAGTGGGGCAAGGGATGGGAGAGGGAGGGGTACGTCCCGTTGTGACATGCATGTTCTAGTTGTGGGCATGCCCAATGAAGCACTGACGTTGCCCGGCAGTCAGGCAGGCTGCAACAAGGGTTGAGGCAGCTTCAATGAAGGCAGCTGGGGCTTGTTCTTACATGGGTAGCTTCACCAATGGCTGGGTTTGGCTGGCTGCTGTCCGTCTATTGCCACGGATCCGTGGGTGCTGCATTTGTGCTGCCAGCTCTCCCAGTCGGTCTTGGTCTCATGCTGCCAGCTCTCCCAGTCGGTCTTGGTCTCATGCTGCCGGAGACTATCGCATTCAATCTGCCCCACGGCCTGAGGCATCCCCACCAGGTGAACCCTGCTCTGACGAGTTCTATCTGCTGTGTCTCTCTTGCTGTTATGGGCTACCTGTTACAGCAGTCTTAAGCTGTCGCATTCGGAGTTGTACAACGCTTACCATCTTCTCCCATTGCACTTGCTGCTGCTCATTTTCTGTAGGTGACCCTGGCGTTCATCAATGCCAAGCGCTCCAAGATCTGCGGCAGCTGCGGGTCACTACTGGATGCAGTGTGCCTGCAGAGGGTCAGCAAGTAGGGGCCTTACCATGCTTACTATGGGAAGCCAGCAGGGGACGATGTTGAGTGGGCAGGTATTGGGGGTTGCTCGTTGTTCAACCTGTTTTCCTCTCAGCGGCTAGGGTCTGCCTGATCATTAGCACCAAAACGCATGCTCGAGCTCCAGTACCCACTTGGGCCTCTTGGTCTGGATTGGATGATTGATTGATTGATTGGTATGGATGAGTCTTACACAGTGGTTGGGGTTTAACCCACCTACTGTACGTAGGGCGGGTAGCTTGCCAGTGGGTTCTTGTGTAATTGGCTCTGCTTTACTACTTAGGTTGCAGAGCAAGGAACATATTTGCAGTATTTGCATGCATGAGAGTTGTGAATATGAACCCTTGGTGGCACATGGCTGGACGGGTGTGTGCTAGTGTTGTTCGTTCAACTTCACAGTAGTTCGCTCAGCTTCACGGTGCAAAGGCAAGTGCGTTGAGTATGGGTCATAGGCAGGCTGAGCCTGTGGTATGATCCAACATTGTTCCTTTCCAGAACAAAATGGGCCAATTCCGAAACATTGCAAGCAACGGCTCCGCCACTCCATGTGGATCGGCAAGGGCTAAAAAATGCATGCAAGCAACACGGCTTTCTTTAGGAATTTTGCCCCTGGAAAAATACCCCTTAAAAAGTGCCAATTTGCCACAGCAGGTGTGGTATGAAGACACGACTAGATTACGGAATGGCTGAACATGTTCTACGGGTTAGCAACGCACCAGAGGTAATAAAACCCTAATGTTCCCAATGGGAACATTAGGGTTTTATTACCTCTGTGACGCACTGACCAGTCTGGAGTGGGTGCCGCCAGGTGCCGTACGAAATCAAACTGTAGTTACACGTCTGGTTACGGGGCACTCTTGCCAACTTTAGGCGCTGAAAGACAGTGGAAGGAGCGCTATGAATGTGTTTGGACGCAATACGATAGGCAGTGGCTGTACCTTCCTTTGTTGGGATGAGCAACAGGCTTGACATGCGGATGAGAGTTGCCGCTGCTTTTTGTCCTGGTCGATTAGAGCTTGCTTAGTTCTTATTAACCGACTGTGGTCGCTACTAACGTGCGAAGCTTTGAGCTTATTTCTTTTTACTGCTTGCGAAACCTCTTAGACTGGCCTGGCGAGCCTGGCGCCAGATACCGCAGTCTGAAGCAGGCATTCCCTAAGGAGCCAGTAACGCTGGATGGCTGCACCCTGCAAGGAATAGAGAAGAGCTAAAAGATGTCCAAGCGCCGTTTCGGCACGGCTGGTGTTATAGGAGCTGGAGTGTATGTAGCTGAGTCCATGTTGCCAGGTACTTGGCGAGGACCTCTTCCGCAGCCAAGAGGCTCATCTCGCTGCTAGACTATGAAATGCATGCCTTACCCATGCTGTGCTGCATCAGGAGCTGGCAACGGCCTTTTCGTGTCCAGGCCCTACGAGAAGAGCTCTTTGATCACTGAGTACACAGGGCAGCTGATTGGCAAGACAGATGCAGACAGACTCAGGCAGCTTGGCAAGCACACACATGTCCGAGTGGTGAACTTCCACCACCTGTACATTGATGGCCTTAAGGAGCCGTTGGAGGGCCATGGAGGCGCCTCCTTTGCAAACGATGCCAGGGATAGCTCTCTGAACAATGCAGTGTATGCTACCATGTAAGAAGTCTGAGGGGGGCCACATTCTGGAGGCAGGCCTAGCAGATATCTTGATGGTTTGCTTACAGGACTAGCTCTGCAGACGTCATTTATCAATAAGTATTATGCAGGTGAATTGTTGCTGGTGCTTTATCGGGGGTCCACATGGACTTTCATTCCAGCATGCTTTGCTTACATGCCGCAACCCTGTTGCTACCATTGTAGCACATGTGATAATTCTGATATGCACGTCAGGATGCCAGTATAATCCAGCATGACACTATTCCCACTTCCCACACCGTCCTTGAAGGTTGTACCAGCCCGGAGATACCTAATGGCTACATCTCATCGGCTCTGCTAGACAGCCTGTAGTTACAGCCTGTAGTTACGGCATGGTGTGCCATGTAGAAGACTGTTAAGCTTCCCAAGCTCCTTCATTTGAGCTGCGAGCTGCAGAGTACATGCAGAAGCAGTGCCTTACGCCGGTCCCTCACCCTGTTTGTTACTCATCCGACATTTATGTTGTTCCCCATGACCTCTTGTGCATGCAGCTTTGACAATTCCAGTGGTCGAGACCGCATCTTCCTCAAAGCAACTCGCGCCCTCAACCCCGATGATGAGGTCTTTGTCTCCTATGGCAAGGACTACTGGAAAAGCATGGCTGCCACAAACCCAGCAGTTGTTTCTACTGCTGCTGTACCCAGTAGTCCAAGCAGCACCACCACCACTACCACGGAGGCTGAGACAGCTACTAGGCAATTTGTGTCTTCCTTGTCCAGCCCCAGTGCAGCAACTCCTGCTGCAGTCAGCAGCAGAACCCCACAGTCTAGGCTGCACATGTCTCAGCTGAAGCTCAGCCAGCGGGAGCAGCAGGAGGAGGAGGAGGAGTTGCATCAGCAGCAGCAGCAGCAGCAACAGCAGCAGCAGGGGCGGCGGCCAAGGGCATGCAAGCAGCTGCTGCCTTCTGGTCACCTCCACAAGAGCAGGGAGCCAAACGACAGCAGTGGCGCTGCTGCTGCTGGTGGTGGTGGTGGTCGGACTTCTGCTGGTGGTCGTGGTGGTGGTGGTGGTGGGAATGCAAGCATTGGTGCAGGTTGGGTGGGTGCTGAGGTGGTGAAGGTTGGAAGCCAGAGGCTTGCTGATGGTACCATTGCAGCTGGGAATGGGGCAGCAGAAGGGGATGTTGTGACAGGGCTTGCTTTGGAGCCCTCTCTGGAGGGTGATGTAGCAGCAACGGGGCAGCAGCGGCGTGGCACCAGCAGCAGCAGGAGGGGTGCAGGGGTGCTGGACCAAAGCAAAGCATCAGTCACAGCAGCAGCAGGGAAAGGGGCAGAGGTGGTGAGAGCAGGCGTAAAGGGCAAGCCTAGTCTGGTCAGCGCCAGCAGGAGACGTGGTGTGCTGGTTGGCACAGCAGCAGTGCCGTCAGCAAAAGTAGCAGCAGCAGAGGTTGTGGGGTTCTTTGAAGTTGATGCAGTCAGCCCTGTGAAGGCTACAAGGGCCCAGAATGGTTCACCTGGTGGGGGGAGAGGGGCGGGCGGGAGCTGTCAATGGCAACAGCAGGTCCAGCACACCAGAGGGGCAGAGGAGGGTTATGAAGGTTGCGGCTGCCTTGCGTAATGGCGGTACACAGCAGCAGCAGCAGCAGCAGGTGCAGGGTGGACATGTGAGTCCAGGTGAGAACAAGAAGGTTACAAGCAGGGAGGTGAGGTTGGATAGTGTATGAAGATACTTTGTGGTAGCCTAGAAGAAGGAGTAGTACGGGTCTGAAGATCTAGTGAAGATGTTGTGGGGTTGACAGGACATGAGTAGAATAGAGCACTTGGTTGTGTGCACTGGATGGTGGAAGGTTGACAGCGTGCTAAGCATTTGAGCTATGTCATGAGTTGATGAGGTGTACTGCTGGGGAGTCGATTAGGTTAGCGATACTAATACCAGCGAGCAATCAATGGCACCCCTTGCTGGTAGCTTGAAGTCGGCATTTATGGCTGTTCGCCCCTGCTGCTACCACTGTACTGCTGCATTGGTGTCCATGTAGCAGCTGTATAGGGCAGTGCAGGCAGTTTGGTAAGAGAGACCACTGCACAGCCCTCCGGGCCGTGCAGCACCCAAGCACGACTCCCAATCAGTTTGTTAGGGTGCAGGCAGTTTGTTAAGAGAGACCACGGCAGTTTGTTAAGAGAGACCACTGCATAGCCCTCTGGGCCGTGCAGCAACCAAGCATAACTCCAACCGGTTTCTTTGTGGGTTGGGTTGAGTAAGTGCGAGCAATAGAGAGCTAGAGGGCTGCGAATTTGGGTCGAGCTAGTGGGCTGCCGTGCAGGCAGTTTGTGATACTCTGGTGGGCTTGCCACAGAGCTGGGTTTAGATACATACAACAGATCACACAGATTACAAGTTGGCCCTACACCGGGGGCGCCCGTAACGGGCTTGCCACAGAGCTGGGTTTAGATACGATTACGATTACGATTACAACATGGCCCCTCAAAGGGGGCGCCCGTGCGGAGCCAACCTAGGCTCCATGGGCAGAAATACTGGAACCTGGTCCATCAGAAGTGAATGTCTCAGCAATATCACCTCTTGGTCCAGAAGAAAAGGTATCAAAAATACGACCTTGCCATTCGTCCCCGAATAATGACAAATCAAAGCAAGGATTATAGTCCTCACATTCCTCCGACCTCCGAAATTCCATGCAAGCCATCATACAAATGTGCAAGCCATCACACAAATGTACTGGTCTGTTCCGCTGGTACCCAAGCTGCATGGCACAGTGGGCGATGCTATTCCCAGCACATGTGGAGTGAAGCAGGGCGACCCCCTGTCTCCACTCCTTTTTGGTCTTTTCATAGACGAGTTTGAGTCATGGTTACGCCAGAGGCTACCCAATGTGGGAGTGCAAATGGGCCGAAAGTTAGTTCAAATGTTGTTGTATGCTGATGACATGGTCTTGTTGACACACAATCCTATGGAGTTGCAACAGATGCTGGATGTTTTACACCAGTTTTGCTCAGCTAAAGGTATGGAGGTAAATGTCCGCAAAACAGAAATTGTGGTGTTTCGCAAGGCCAATACCCCAGAGGTGCCTGACCAATGGCTATACAACGGGGAGACTGTCCAACGCTCCGTTGAGTTCCGTTACCTGGGCATTATTCTGCATGAGACAAAAGGTATGTCATGCGCTATTGAATCTCTGGCCACGGCGGCTCGTAAAGCAATGTGGGCTCTGTTCCCAAGATTTAAGCTAGCAGGGATCACTGATATTTCTATCAAGTTACGGATGTTCTCTTGCCTGGTTGTGCCAATCATGGAGTATTGTAGTGAGGTATGGGGACCGGATCTGCTGTTCTCTTGTGATACGCTGGACAAGCTATGGGACAATGAGCTTCAAAAGATTCAAAGCATATTTTTAAGGCAGCTGGGGAAGTTGAGGAAGTCTGTGCCAACAACTGTGGTGCATAAGGAGATGTGCATGAATCCAGTGGCAAAGGGTTGGTTACGAGCCTCTATTGATCTATGGCGTAGGCTTGGCAAAGTGCCCTCTGATAGCCTATTGGGCATGGCTGTGCGTGAATCTTTGGCATCTTACGCAGGCGAGGGGGTTGGTTCTGCTCCTAAGAGCTGGGCTGGACGGTTTATGCATACAGTACGCTCTCTTTCTCAGGGTAGAGACGCAGATGGGACCATTGCAGAGTTTCTGGCAACAAATGGCCTAGCTGAGCCGGACAATGATAAACTTGCAGCTATTCCATGGCTTAAAGTGTGGGGTACTTGGGATACCATGTTGCAAGAGCCATGGGACAAGGTGGCCGCATATGCAAACCCCAGGCAATCTGTCAGCTCAAATTTGATCAAGCTTTCCACATATCATTCGTGGTTTATGACGGGAGACATCCCTCAGGAGGAGTTAGAGGCTGGCTATCCTCAGGGTATGCCAAGGTATATCAGGCACACATCAGGTATCCCGTTTACTTATGTGAAACAGTTAATGCGGTTTCGTACTGGTGCACACCATCTTGCTACTGAAACTGGGAGGTGGGCTCGTCCCAAACTGCCAAGGCAGCATCGTGTATGTTCAAAATGTTCTTGCACAGTGGTTGAGGACGAGGTACACTTTCTTTTTGAATGCCCAGCATATGATAGAATTCGTGAGAAGTATAATACCGTTTTGTTTGCACAGTTTGGAGGTTGCCAGGAAGCTTCTAGTACAATGAAGCATAATTCAGACAACGTGAGATTGTTCATGGACCAAGAGCCAAGTTTCCAAGTTGCAAAGTTTGTTTATGAATGCATGGAATTTCGAAGGTCGGAGGAATGTGAGGACTATAATCCTTACTTTGATTTGTCATTATTCGGGGATGAATGGCAAGGTCGTATTTTCGATACCTTTTCTTCTGGACCAAGAGGTGATATTGCTGAGACATTC
>OY744505.1:7724313-7760133 GCA_963556185.1 Pseudopediastrum boryanum
CCTAGGTTGGCTCCGTACGGGCGCCCCCTTTGAGGGGCCATGTTGTAATCGTAATCATGCATTCATAAACAAACTTTGCAACTTGGAAACTTGGCTCTTGGTCCATGAACAATCTCACGTTGTCTGAATTATGCTTCATTGTACTAGAAGCTTCCTGGCAACCTCCAAACTGTGCAAACAAAACGGTATTATACTTCTCATGAATTCTATCATATGCTGGGCATTCAAAAAGAAAGTGTACCTCGTCGTCAACCACTGTGCAAGAACATTTTGAACATACACGATGCTGCCTTGGCAGTTTGGGACGAGCCCACCTCCCAGTTTCAATAGCAAGATGGTGTGCACCAGTACGAAACCGCATTAACTGTTTCACATAAGTAAACGGGATACCTCAATTGTTGAGGCTAGAGATTTGTTTCTGGCAGCTGTGGTTCCCCCCGTGGCCGCGTTGTCCTCGCTCCGGTATGCTGATTTCTGGGCACTGTTAGCCACTGGCTGTGTCCCTCTCTCGGCCTTGGTCAAGTATGTGGCCGTGTGTGTTCGTGTCTGTTGGTACTGCCATCAGTCATGTGGTACTGATGTGGTGGATTTACCAGATATCTTGCTCCCGGCAGGTCAATATTTGGATATGTTTGATTCGGAGTCGGAGCCAGATGTTCCTAGTGATTCGTCTGATGAGGAACTGGTTGAAGTCTAGATAGCTACATGCTTGGGTATTAGCCTTGGTTGGTGTGCTGGACATCTTGGGTGGTACATATGCGGTGGACTTACTGGACATCCTGCTTGGTTGGTGCTCTGGATTGTGTTTGATTTGGACACACCAATCAGTCTCCTGCTGGTGATTTGTTTGCTGGTGCTACTATTTGCCGTGTCCGTAGTTGGATGTCTGCTTGGGTATTCCTCTTGCTTGGTGGTATGGATTCCATTGTTTTTGGACCCATCCGATGGTGCGTTTGGTCGTTTCGACTTAGCAGCCCTTTGCGGTTGCCGCACCTTAAATTTTTGTTTGTTTGTTTACCTGATGTGTGCCTGATATACCTTTGCATACCCTGAGGATAGCCAGCCTCGAACTCCTCCTGAGGGATGTCTCCCGTCATAAACCACGAATGATATGTGGAAAGCTTGATCAAATTTGAGCTGACAGATTGCCTGGGGTTTGCATATGCGGCCACCTTGTCCCATGGCTCTTGCAACATGGTATCCCAAGCACCCCACACTTTAACCCATGGAATAGCTGCAATTTTATTGTCCGGCTGAGCTAGGCCATTTGTTGCCAGAAACTCTGCAATGGTCCCATCTGCGTCTCTACCCTGAGAAAGAGAGCGTATTGTATGCATAAACCGTCCAGCCCAGCTCTTAGGAGCAGAACCAACCCCCTCGCCTGCGTAAGATGCCAAAGATTCACGCACAGCCATGCCCAATAGGCTATCAGAGGGCACTTTGCAAAGCCTACGCCATAGATCAATAGAGGCTCGTAACCAACCCTTTGCCACTGGATTCATGCACATCTCCTTCAGCACCACAGTTGTTGGCACAGACTTCCTCAACTTCCCCAGCTGCCTTAAAAATATGTTTTGAATCTTTTGAAGCTCATTGTCCCATAGCTTGTCCAGCGTATCACAAGAGAACAGCAGATCCGGTCCCCATACCTCACTACAAAACAAACAAACAAATATTTAAGGTGCGGCAACCGCAAAGGGCTGCTAAGTCGAAACGACCAAACGCACCAGCGGATGGGTCCAAAAACAATGGAATCCATACCACCAAGCAAGAGGAATACCCAATACTACAATACTCCATAATTGGCACCACCAGGCAAGAGAACATCCGCAACTTGATAAAAATATCAGTGATCCCTGCTAGCTTAAATCTTGGGAACAGAGCCCACGTTGCTTTACGAGCCGCCGTGGCCAGAGATTCAATAGCGCATGACATACCTTTTGTCTCATGCAGAATAATGCCCAGGTAACGGAACTCAACGGAGCGTTGGACAGTCTCCCCGTTGTATAGCCATTGGTCAGGCACCTCTGGGGTATTGGCCTTGCGAAACACCACAATTTCTGTTTTGCGGACATTTACCTCCATGCCTTTAGCTAAGCAAAACTGGTGTAAAACATCCAGCATCTGTTGCAACTCCATAGGATTGTGTGTCAACAAGACCATGTCATCAGCATACAACAACATTTGAACTAACTTTCGGCCCATTTGCACTCCCACATTGGGTAGCCTCTGGCGTAACCATGACTCAAACTCGTCTATGAAAAGACCAAAAAGGAGTGGAGACAGGGGGTCGCCCTGCTTCACTCCACATGTGCTGGGAATAGCATCGCCCACTGTGCCATGCAGCTTGGGTACCAGCGGAACAGACCAGTACATTTGTATGATGGCTTGCAACATACGACCATGAACCCCTAGTTCAGCCAACCTTTGTATCAAGTAGTCTCTGCGTACTCTATCGAATGCCTTCCGGAAATCCACAAAGCAGCAATAGAGAACCTTTCTGCTCTTCTGCGTAGATTCAATGAGATGCCGAAGCACAAACACATGGTCAAGTACTCTTCCCGGCCCTAAAACCTGCTTGTCCCTCTGCTCTCCAACCATTCTTTTCTGCACAAACAGACAACCGCGTGTCCAAGATGACAGCATACAACTTGCCTAGAACCGATCCAACAGCAATGGCTCTATAATTGTCCAGGTTGGCTGCATCGCCTTTTTTGAATATGGGACTCAGAGTAGCCATGGACCACTTGCGCACAAACTCTCCACTAGAGAACAATGCCTGATACAAGTCAAAAAGAACAGGGAGCAGCACATGCCTTTTCACAGGAGGACCGTCATCTACTGTCTCCATCACAAAAGCTTGTTTGAGAAACTCAGCACGGAGCCCGTCTGGGCCAGGAGCACGGCCAGAATGGAGCTTTTTGAGTCCCATGATCACTTCATGCTCATCAAGGTCATTGTTCAACACAGTTGCTGTTGCTTGTCCAGCGCTAGTGAAGGCAATGGTGTTCATGCGGTGTAGAAGTCCTGCTAGGTCCTCTCCCCCTTCGCCTAAGGCCCCATGATCATGGTGTGTTTGGTCGTTTCGACCTAGCAGCCCTTTGCGGTTGCCGCACCTTAAATTTTTGTTTGTTTGTTATACAAACCAGACCAGTACCTCTGAAGCTCTGTAATGTCAGCCTGTACATACAACAGATCACACAGATTACAAGTTGGCCCTACACCGGGGGCGCCCGTAACGGAGCCAAACTAGGCTCCATGGGCATCTAACTTGGAATATGGCTAGGAAATGTTGCCCACGCATGGGAGGGGAAGGAATAGACTAGAGGGAATTATGAACATAATTCCCTTTGGAACAAAAATGAACACTAACAAAACTGGATGGAGTTATGCCGCGGGCACTGCACGGCCCGAAAGCTGTGCAGTGATCTATCTCATATAAAAATGATCCCCCTGGCATCCAGGGATGACGGACAAGCCACGTACAACGTGGTAAGCGCTTTTGACGACAGTGGGATTTGAACCCACGCCCTTTCGGACTGGAACCTTACTCCAGCGCGTTAGACCGCTCCGCCATGTCGTCCACACTATTGCATTGTGGAAAAAAATCAACTGGGGAACTGCGGGAATTGAACCCACGACCTCTCCCACCCTAAGGGAGAATCATACCACTAGACCAAGTTCCCGACGATGGGACCGAATGGGTGCTGACACTATGACACTACAGTAGTTAAACCATCTTGGAGCTCAAAAGCGCATGACGGAGATCGGGCTCGAACCGACGACCTCTGCGTTATCAGCACAGCGCTCTAACCAACTGAGCTACACCGTCAGTTGATGGCAGCGATGACAGGTAAAAATAAACATGGACTTTGGAGGGTTTGGGCGACCCCGGGGGTCCCGACCATTCAACTTCCAAGCACCCGTGTAAAGCCCAATTGACGAGCCAACTTCAGGCTTCTGAGACTTGTGAGCGGCCAGATACCATTACCATTACCAAATGGCCCCGTCAAAGCAGGGCATCGGTGGGGGGACCGCCACCCACAAGGAGCCAACTCTTAGGCTCCAACGGCCGACTTAAACTCCTGTCCAAGACTCATACAGCGGCTGCCATTAGCCCACCCTAGATCCCTTGCTAGCCAGTGTGTGTCAGGCCAGCCCGTTTTGACTTGCCATCCGCTGACCAGTTGATCCAGTCAACAGCAAGCCAAGCAGTTTCATGCCTTGCTCAGGGCACTAGATAGGTGTCCCTTAATGTGGACCACAGTTTACTCCATTACATAACATAACATAATATTAAACATTTAAGGTGCGGCGACTGCAAAGGGCTTCTAGGTCGAAACGACCAAACACACCATCGGATGGATGCAAACACAATGGCTTCCAGACCACCAACCACTGATGCAGAACTGATACTGAAACATGTATCCAGCCAAGACAGAGCCCATGATCAAAAACACCATCCACTCCTCCATTGGTTGCAATGGCATGGCAGACAATGACGCTTACCACGGGCTGGAGATCTACAAGGACCATGCAACCACTACTGGCCTTAATGGCTTGGCATCCACTCGGCCTGAGCGATGTTCATGGTCCACCCAGCAAACAAAACAAACAAAAAGTGAAGGTGCGGCAACCGCAAACAACAAACCGATGTGGCAAATGTGGCAACTGCCGCCAGGGTTGACAAGCCAAAAACAGTGGAATGGCGTAATAACAATGGCTTCCAGACCACCACCCAATAGTGATACCCAAACATGTACCAGCTGGGAGACTTCAACTGACTGATTCGTCATCACGAACCAAAAAACCGGTATTCAAACCCTGACACACACACCTGCAAGACTGCTGCAGGGCATGGGGCGGTGCAGAGAGAGTCAGAAGAACCGACTGCAGGAAGTGCTTCAGGAACTACATGAAGGCTGCTGGGGCGGTAGATGTAAATGGGGCCACGTTGAGTAAGTAGGAGAGCCGAGGTGCAGGCTGAGAAATAAGACCGGATTAACAATGGATTACAAACAGACAAAACATATAGCATGTGGATTGAGGAAGTAGAGGAGTAGGGCATGAGATAGCTTCAGGCAGTTCCATCAATCAGAAAGTAGGTCTGTAACATCGATTTTGGGAGGCCGCGGTGACCAGTTTAGGCATATGTTCCCAGCATTTCTGGTTGCATGCCAAAGACAACCAGTATTGAGTTGCACCTTGCTGCTACTATAACACCTTGGGGTGCAGGGCCCATGGCACTTTTTGCTATGGCATACTGGTGTATGCATGCATGATTGTGTGCGGTTTGCAAAGGTACCATCCTGTATGCAGCTCTTTGTAAATTGCTAGAGCAGCGCTTATCCCTGGCAGCACACTGCACACATAGACATGTCTATTTCCTAGCATGCTGCTTCACCACGATTACAGGTGGCCACCCTAGCAGCCTCGACTTAAAACCCTAGCATGCAGAAACCGTGTCTGTCTACTTGCTATCTCATTTGGCTGTGCTATATGGGGGTCGGCAGAGCGCCCGCATGATGAGCTCCAACATACATACTATGCCATGAGTCATGACATGTTACAATAGTAACCAGCACAAACAGCTGCACCTTCCAGAGCTGTGCATCCCAAACTCACTTAACTCCATTAACTACATCCCTTTAGCCCTTTTGCGGTTGGCACACCTTGAATCTCTGTTTGTTTGTTTAGCGCGCCTCAGCACCCCATGCAATCAACCCATGCAGATGACCTCCACTTCTGTAGTTACCCAGTTGATTTAGTGGGACCTCCTGCATTCACCAAATCCACACAGCTTTTGGCATCAGCACAAAGCTTACCAATTACCAACCCAAACCGCCTCATCAAAGCAGGGCGCCGGTGGGGACAGCGCCACCCACAAGGAGCTAACTTAGGCTCCAACGGCATACTCAAGTTCCCGTCCAAAACTTACACAATGGCTGCCACCAGCCCACCCTAAACACCTTGCTACCCAATGTATGTCCGGCCAGCCCATACTGACTTGCCATGCGCTGACCAGTTGACCCAGTCAACAGCAAGCCAAGCAGTTTAATGCCTTGCTCAGGTTTACATAGTTTGTGCTGCAGCTTAGCCTGTGCTTACGGCTTAACATAAAATGCCTACCCTAGCTTAACATGGTAAGCTTTAACATATAAAAGTCAGTTAATAGGGCATCACAGCAGCAGCAGTTGCACAAAGATGACAGCCTCCTGGGATAAACCAACCCAAAGATCATGATATCCCCCGATGGCAAGGTGACATAGAACCGTGTATTTTGGCAACTATCATGAAAACAGCCAGGTGGAACAATATACGGGAGCCTTCTGAACCCCATTAGCTTTTGGATTGTAGCTCCATGGTCCCGTGGGATACTCAGATATCTACCTTTCGAGCTACAGCCAGACCCTTCACCTCAGTTGTCTGACTTTCCTGTTTCTGTCTTTTCTGTCCTTTTGACAACCAACAACCTAGGAGGTTGCAATATGGTGCCATGCTTGCCATGCCAAAGACACCCGCAAGTTCTGCTCCACCTCGGCGTTCTATGTGACCGCTTGAGGTGCTGGGCCTATGGCATATCTTGCTATGGCATACCGATCTCATGACAATAACAGATTTGATGCATTGATACTGAATTTAATTGCACTGCTCTGACTAGGATAGGTGCAATTTGAAGACTTATACCTTTTAATCTGCAAGAGCCCCAAAGATAGTCCCCCACACAAAGAAGCCTCCTGACGGAAGGACGCCGCAATGGCATGACCAGGTGTTGCGGTTCCGCCGTGACGCATACCGCCTGTCCCTCCTTTCCAATGCTCCTCTCCCGAGCCCTGGCCCGCCTTTCCCCTTGCCCCACTTTGCTCACCTGACATCAACACAGACACTTCCATGAAACTATTACCACTGACCATGGACCACACAGACAACTTCATTCGTTTCCACCACCACCACCACCATCACCACCTGCAGTAGCAGTAGTAGCAGTAGCAGCAGGTCCTGCCAGCACTGAACAGTTGCAACTGGTGCATGGTACATCATGAATTATTCCCCACCCAGCTTGGCCTCTCCTTGTACCACTGCACAGCCCTCTGGGCCGTGCAGCACCCAAGCATGACTCCAACCGGTTTTTTAGTGAGCAAAGGAAGAGCTCAGCCCCAGACGATATGGTATATGTGATAGAGGAATTAGGAACAAGGGGTTTCATGTAATAGGGAAAAGAGGACCAAGATAGGAACGAGTTGCTGTAGCAGAAAACGTGCTGCAGTCGTGTAGAAAAATCCATGTAGATTTTGAGCTGCATACCCAGCTTTGGTGGACCCGAGTAGCGTTTTTCCTCTTTGAATTACTGAACACCGAACATTCACGGAGTAGTTTCTGCTGGGCCACTGGAAGGTTTTGCTAGGCTACTGGCCGATACCTAGGGTAGACACAACCCCTAAACCCTAAACCCTAACCTCAGTTTCATTCACAGGTCATGGCAAGACTGCCAACATGGACTCATGGTATAGCAATCACTCATCTGAGTGGTGGAGTGCACTGTCTCCAGCCAAAGTCAGGCAACCACCTTGTGTGTTACAGGTTCAATCAGCAACTTGTGCAGAAGCGGGGGGTGGGTCCAAGGGGAACCTTAGTTGGCAGTATCTAGTTGCAATTGGTTGGCAAGGTTCACTTGAACAAGGCCAGGGCTATGCCAAGGAAAATCAGAGGAATGACATACCTTGGAGCTGTTGTTTAGTGCTGCTGGACAAAAGCGGGCCGGGGGGGTTCAGGGGTAGAACCTAGGTGAACCGCACCACTCAATACACGATTGGATGATGCGGAGATTAACAGGTATTTTCGATGTTAGCTGAGCTGGGTTAGCTCATGGCGCTCCGAAATGCGGGCTCTAGTCCAAATGCAGCTCATTTAACATACTGGTCTGCACTGGGCTTGACGAACCTGGAGTGCAGGATTGGGATGGTATAAACAGGGCAGCCTCGGTGCCCAATGTTGCCAGAACCTTACTGCGTGTGGTCGTGGCGGGCAATGTCGCTACACACTGCAGCCAGTCATAGGCTTTGCCGGCTCATTACTGCCCTACAGCGGCAGTGGGATCCGTTAATTGGTACCGGTCGCTGTTCAGAGTCAAGCCCTAGTACAGGCACTTGCAACTGCAGACAGATCCGGAAACATTTGCGGAGCAAATGTTTCACAGTGCATATCAGATGATTTCGATGTGTCAATATCAAGGGTGGCAAAGCGACATGTGAAGTCTTGCCCTTACATGCAAGCCGCGGGCAGGGTCCGGTTGCGGTGGGTTGATGGGAAGAACGTAACTGTAAATCTCGCCTTACACAGTTATGGCTATAGCCCATGTACTATATACTCGGATCGATACGCGGTCCATCCATGGCAAGAGTTGGTCGGACTGGCAGTACAGTGAATGCACAGAATATGTGAGCTCCAGGAGCTCGAAACGGCAGGAGGTCAGGCTCAAACGAAGACGTATAAAGATCTATGACTATGTACGAAGAAGTATGTTGAACACTACCTTGGGCGACAAACGCCGTAGTGACACTTCCTGAAGGCCGGTAGGCTGCCCCGAAGCAGTCTTTCCTTCCGTTACAGTGGCTAGCAGGCATGTGTTAGTAAGATCAATTCACTACCATCTGTTCTATCTTACAGATTCAGAACAAAATGAGCCTTGGGATGTCCTGATAATAATCAGATCTGCCGGTTGTATACCATCCATCTCATCAGCTGATGCAGCAGGCTAAGAAAAGACCACTGAAATGGCAGGATCCATCTGTGGCGGCAGCAGGCTGTTCCTTACAGTCCCCCAACCACCAGTCGACACTGGACCTGCTGAGAGGGGGCCACAAATCGACACCCAGCGGCTTGATTGCTAACAGTACATACGTACATGGGCTTTCCACATCACTCAATACTAGAAGTAACACAGCAACTGCTGCTACCTGCTTTGTGAATCAAAAAAATAACCTCGCATGCTCACACGTTCATTTTCAGACATCTGGCTTCAATCTGACCTTGCCTTCTTCAATGAGGGCTTGACTCCAAACTTGACCAAATGAAGCATGTCCAAGGCCTTGGAATTACTGAACACAGGCAGGCCCCCTTCCCCCACCCCCCACCATTCTACTCAAATCACACACTCTCCTGTTCATTACAGACACCACCTGTGGACATCTGCAGGATACTTCCAAAGAGCATCCCCGTTACCAGTATTGACGCAGTATCATTGCATGCTGTTTGAAGTGCATCCCCTGGCAGCGCAAAGGTCGCAAGGAGAGCTGCCAACAACACACTACATCAGTGCTCAGACCAAAGCTTAGAGCCACCAATGCGTCAATTGAGACTATTTACAAGCGCCCCGGAATCAGGCAAGAGGGCCTACATTAAGACCTGCACTACAGCTAATAAACCCAAAATCCTAGACTGCAGGGAACTTCATGGCGGCGTGGCTCACTCCATGCTTAGCACTTACAAGTTGATAGTGCACCAGAAGCAGGCCGGCAGCTGCGTTTAGACAATGAAACCCTACATCCTGATACTCCAGCAAAGCAGGTACGACCTTGCACTATGTACGACCAAACATGCCCTCCGGTGGCAGCAGTTCAGTGTTAGTCCCATGGCTTGCCTATCAGCTTTGCAAGTACTTGGCAAGTAGCTTGCTGGGGAAAGTCTTCTTTGATTATCAACATGTTGGAAACAATTAGGCAGGCGTTATGCTGACCTCCATATAGCACAGCAAAATCTGCTAGCAAGTAGACAGAAAGACCCATTTAGTCCTGCATGCTACGAGCTAGGGTGATTGTGAGGCACAAGACACATCCACATGCATTCAGCATAAGCTGCTAAGCACAGAGTACATTCCTGTCACTAAGTCCCCCGAACGCCACACATGATGCGGAATATCCGCCCTCCTACTTGTCTTGTAGTCACCCACCCACC
The DNA here is from genome assembly GCA_963556185.1 of Pseudopediastrum boryanum. Classification (NCBI taxonomy): domain Eukaryota; kingdom Viridiplantae; phylum Chlorophyta; class Chlorophyceae; order Sphaeropleales; family Hydrodictyaceae; genus Pseudopediastrum; species Pseudopediastrum boryanum. Next base: position 7,734,268 of record OY744505.1, read on the forward strand.
CACCCACCCACCCGCCCGCCACCTGCCCTCCTACTTGTCTTGTAGCCACAGACCCAAATTGCTGTGCTGTCATACTCTGCAATCCCTTTCAATAACGGCCATAACCATACATATGCCCGTCTTATCCTGGTAGCTTACAAGTGAAGCAAAATTGAGTGGCAGCCAGAATAAGTCTCTTGAGGTACCAATCACTGACATCCTGAAAGAACCCAAAACCCCGGCTGGCTCGGCTAGCTGTACCCTAGCAACTCTCTGACCTTCACAATGGTAGAGGCCACGAGGCCAGGTCTCCTGACCTCAGTTGCCTGTCCCTTAACCTACGCAGGCTGGGACTGTAGAAGAGGCAATGCCCCTTTCTCAGTATTTTAACTAGCCTGGTGTAGCTATTCTTCTTCCTCTTCTCCTTCGTCTTCCTCTATGCCCTTCACCTGCCTCCCTTCTTCTTCCCACCACAGAACATCTTCATCAACAAACAAACAAACAAAAATTGAAGGTGTGGCATCCAGGCTGCAGCTAGCCATTAGCATACAGATGCCCCGTCTCCTCCTCTTTTGCCAGGCGACTAGATTCAGGCAGCCAAAACAATCCTCCCAAGTACCAACCAGTGATCGAAACAACCCCAAACCCCGCCGGCTGACTCCATCTGTACCCTAGCAATTGACTGCACCTCTTCACCTAGTACATCCCTTCTTCTTCCCACCACAAAACATCTTCATCAGACGCTTAAACCGCGTCAGATCAGCCTCACATGCAGGCTCCGTAATGTGCTGCAAAAACAGCAGCTTATTAGCTTGCTTCTGTCGATACCACGGTGCCGCTTCCGGCGCCAAATGCAGCACCGCAGCCTCAATCCACCCAGCAAACCGCTGACCTCCCACGCCACCCCACACACCGTGCAGACACGTTGCAATCGGCAGTACCACATCTGGTGGCATGGTACCACCAGCTGCAAGCAGCAGCGCAAGTACGAACCGTGGCCCCCAGCCAGCCTCTAACAGCTCCCGCAGCGACTGCAACACATAATCAGCTGCCCCCGCCGACAGATCTGCTCCTGCTGCAGGTCTTATTGAGCCATGCGGATTATCAAGTAGTAAACCCACTCCATACTGCTGGTGCATTCCTAACCCAGCAAAGATGGCCGGAGTGCCGATGTTGCTGCCGGCCGGTGCAGGCAACCCTCCACCACCACCGCCACCACTAGCAGCAGCAGCAGCGGAGGAGAAGCCCCGTGTAATCTGCAGCGTGGTTTGCTGATTTCTAGCATAAGGCATACAGCAAAGGAGCTGAACAGTCCTTAAAGCCGCAGCACATTGCTCCATGTTATAGCTGCTGCAGGCAGCCTGCACCACCAGCAGCAGCTGCTCAAGCCCTCCCGCATGAACCAGCGCTGCTAAGGAAGCCGGGACACTTTGCAGGGCACCAGAGGTGAGCCCTAACAGTATTGTCACATGCTCAGCATCCCAAGTAGATGCCCCTCCTCCTCCCTGGACGGCAAGGGCGTTGCAAGATGCCGTTATTGATATGTACGTTAACTGCTGAAGCAACTCCCTACCTTCCAGCGAATAACCCACCCCACCACCACCACCAGCAGTAGCAGTAGCAGCAGGTATTGCATGACCACCTTGTCCTCCTCCTGCTGCTACTGCTGCTGCCTCAGTAGCTCTGCTGCGTGCTATCCTCCCAGCTACCCCCACCACCATGACCAGAACCCTCAGCAGCTGCAGACAGCATGGAAGCATCAACGCTGCTGCTGGTAGTTGCAACAGCTCTTCCTGCACACGCACCACAACCTGCTGCTGCTGCTGTTCCAGCACCCCCCCAGCGTCAATGCTGCTGCCGGAGTCCGGGATTTGCCGCATTGAGAACACATCAACAGCAGCAGGGAGCGCTGATGACAGAAATCCTGCCCAAGAAGCTAATAGCTCCTCAACTGCTGTTGCAACAGACACCCTAGCCCCCACCACCGCCTCCTGCTGCTCCTGCTGCTGCTGATGTGAGTTCCCAACAACCGGCATAAGTGCGGACATGACCTGGCGAGCGACCGAGGCCAGAGGCCAAGCCTCAGCTACCAGCTGTCTCACAATCGCAGCTGCATGCTGCTGCTTAACTGCTGCTGCTGAGTGCTTCGCTGGCACTCCCGTGGAGGCAGGGCTATCGGCACGGTCAGTACTGGCATCGCTCATAGGACTTGAAGTATCAGCTGCATGCGTGCTGGTCCCTCCTCCCACGGCACTAGCTGCTGAATTGGCTTGCATTGAACTCCCCACCCCTTGCTGCTCCTGCTGCGGCTGCGGTTTAGGGGTTTTGTGGAGGGACTCTAAGAGGTCCTTCGGGCTGGTGCAAGGCAACCCAGAGACAAGTGAAGTCATAAAGTGGAACGCTTTGCTCCCTGCAGCACACCTCCCTGCCACCCATTGCTGCTGCTGCGGCTGCTGTAACTGCAGCTGTAACTGCAGCTGTAGCTGAGCCTGTTGCTCCCTTGTACTGCTGCTACTGCTGCTGCTACTGCTACTGCTTAGCAGTAGCTGTGCTAGGGGTTGTAGCTCTGAAGCCGCAGCCGCAAGCTGTGGTCGCACCAGCTGTAGCAGCAGGTTGTCTGATGACGGATGGCTGCTACTGCCGCTACTGCTGCTGCTGGCGACTACAGCAAGGTTGCAGAGGGCTAAGAGCACCAGCTCTTCTGTTGGTCGATCATCCCCAAGGCCTGTAACAAAGCAACAGATATGCACACCGGGATGAGCGGGTGGATTGGCTAGTTAAGGAGACATCAGATGTACCCGCCAGCATTTAGATGGGTAGGCAGGGGTGGATGCCTTGCCTATCATGCCCTAGCAGGGTTTCCTTATCACTGTTTGAATCAGCAAAAGCTTGTATTGCCAGCAATCCACCTTCTTTCCAGGGTGGTTTGCATCAAGGAAGCCCCAGGAACCCCCCGCAATCCTCTGAGCTGATTCCTGAGACATCACTTCTGCCTTCTGGACGTTGGGTACATGCAATCAAAACAGGGGAGAGTGATGCTCTATAGACAGCACCTTCGAATGTGCCGCTCATATATGGTGAACTAAATCATATATGGTGAACTAAACATATATGGTGAACTAAATAATATATGGTGAACTAAATCATATATGGTGAACTAAATCATATATGGTGAACTAAATCATATATGGTGAACTAAATCATTCTGTGATCGTTGCAGCGCTCTCTTCCTTTTACATGTGATATCTTTATCAATTTAAGGAGCATCCCTCATGCGCAGCACCCTTATGGCCACTTCCAATCCGTGTCCTGGGCAGCTGGGCTTTGCCTATCGTTGCCACATTACTTTCCTAGCTCATCATCACCCCTGATCAGCCCTATGATCACCCCTGATCGGATGGAGGTTGGGTACAGGTTAAAGAAGGCAGGGGTGATTGATGCGTACAGATCAGCCATAATTGCACCATCATCACCCCTGATCAACCTAGAGGTTGGTACTGGTTATAAAAGCAGGGGAGGGTGCGGACGAAAAGAGCAGGGTCTGTCATACAGTGCTGAAAACGAGAAATGCAGGGCGCAGAGAACAAAACAGGTCCCTGATCAGCCATATCTATATATGTTTATGCATACAGTACGCTCTCTTTCTCAGGGTAGAGACGCAGATGGGACCATTGCAGAGTTTCTGGCAACAAATGGCCTAGCTCAGCCGGACAATAAAATTGCAGCTATTCCATGGGTTAAAGTGTGGGGTGCTTGGGATACCATGTTGCAAGAGCCATGGGACAAGGTGGCCGCATATGCAAACCCCAGGCAATCTGTCAGCTCAAATTTGATCAAGCTTTCCACATATCATTCGTGGTTTATGACGGGAGACATCCCTCAGGAGGAGTTAGAGGCTGGCTATCCTCAGGGTATGCCAAGGTATATCAGGCACACATCAGGTATCCCGTTTACTTATGTGAAACAGTTAATGCGGTTTCGTACTGGTGCACACCATCTTGCTATTGAAACTGGGAGGTGGGCTCGTCCCAAACTGCCAAGGCAGCATCGTGTATGTTCAAAATGTTCTTGCACAGTGGTTGAGGACGAGGTACACTTTCTTTTTGAATGCCCAGCATATGATAGAATTCGTGAGAAGTATAATACCGTTTTGTTTGCACAGTTTGGAGGTTGCCAGGAAGCTTCTAGTACAATGAAGCATAATTCAGACAACGTGAGATTGTTCATGGACCAAGAGCCAAGTTTCCAAGTTGCAAAGTTTGTTTATGAATGCATGGAATTTCGGAGGTCGGAGGAATGTGAGGACTATAATCCTTACTTTGATTTGTCATTATTCGGGGATGAATGGCAAGGTCGTATTTTCGATACCTTTTCTTCTGGACCAAGAGGTGATATTGCTGAGACATTCACTTCTGATGGACCAGGTTCCAGTATTTCTGCCCATGGAGCCTAGGTTGGCTCCGCACGGGCGCCCCCTTTGAGGGGCCATGATGTAATCGTAATGGTAATATCTGCACCATCCTCACCCCTGATCAGCCGGAGGTTGGGTACAGCCATATTTGCACCATCAAGACCCCTGATCAGCCATATCTGCACCATTCCCACCCCTGATCAGCCATATTTGCATCATCAAGACCCTTGAACACCCATGCATCACCCCTGATCAGCCAAATGTACCCCATCATCACCCCTGATCAGCCATACATCACCCCTGATCACCCAGATGTGTCCAATCATGCCCCCTGATCAGCCCCACCCACCCACCTGCTTGACTGGATTGCTGCGTTCCTCCTCGTCCCTGATACTCCTGCAACAGTCCATTCACCCACCCCCCCTGCTGCTCCACCAACACACTACACAACGCATCGCACCCAGTCAACCGCTGCACACACGTCGCCGCATTCCGCGACAACTTCTCGTCGGAGCATTTTAGCGCCGCGGCGACCGCTGTTAACAATGCCGGCAGAGCATTCGGCCGCGCGCCGAACCACGGCCCCAGACCACCGAGCAACGTCAGCGCCGTTCCCGCAAGCTTCAAAGAACCATGGGAACAGGTAACAGATGCCGCGGCTAACTGCGACAGCAGCTGCACGTGCTGCTCATCCGCAGGGCCGAGATCCGCTTTGCCGAGCACGACGTTTGCGGCGTACAGCGCACTTTCAAGCCCCGACCAGCTGCAACTTCCGCCTCCTTCTGACACCCGCTGAGGACCTACGCCCCCTTGCAGCAACCCCACCGGTATAAAACCACTGCCGCAGATCCCAGTAAAACTAGGGTTTTGTAGCTCTGCTGAACCCTGGTGGGGCCCTGAGGTGCAACTACTGCCACAGCCGTGTGCTGCTAGGGTTTGGAAGTGGGTTTGTGCCAGCTGTGCTACCTCCTGTATCATGCAGCTGGGGCCTAGCAGGGCAGTGATGTCCCTTAGAGCCGAAGCCATCTCCCGACGGACCTGCAAGGGGAAGAACTAATTCTTATTGTCAGAACCATTACTGTTGTTCTCGATATAACAATTGTCAGTGCTCTTGCACGCACAACCATCCCACCACTGCATCTTTCCCAACAAGGTGATAACAGCCCCCATCCCCACCAAAACAGCCGTCCGTCCGGGGAGTTATCATTGTTTTTGCTGTGCATGATATGCCATAGCAAAAGTGCGATAGACCCGCACTTCAAGCTTCTCCAAGACCAGCAAGGTGGAACAATAAACATGTCGTCTTCAGTAAGCAACCAGAAATAAAGATGACATACCACTACCGGTAGACATAAACTCCATGTTCAAGGGTTCCCACAACCAAAGGTGACCAGGTGCAAGGCCTGATAGCTGCAGCATCTAAACAACAGATCTGCTGAGCCCCTTTCACCATTGTAAACCTCTAAAATGAAACTGGTTGGGTGCTGCACAATCCGAGATATATCTACTACCGGTAGTCTCTCTCAAAAACATATGTATATTGAGCCCCTCTCACCGTTCTGATTTCCTCAGGCAGATCCCTGGCATCAGCAGTAGCAGCAGCAGCAACATCTATCGGCAGCTGGCTCCTCCCAATAACCGCCCGTGTCAGCGCCTGTAGCACCTGCTGCTGGTGTTGTAACACAGCAGGCCTGCTATCTGCTGGTAGCTGCTGTAGAGAGGCTAGGTACTCGTCCTGCCAGTAGTCCAGGGCGGCTAGAGCAACACCATCTACCGGGGCACTGAGCTGCAACAGCAACTGCTCTTGAAGCACCTGGGGTAGTTGAAAACAGCAAGCAGGGTTCCGAATCAAGGTTGTGTGGTAGGTAAGAAGGAGGCATCAATTGGGGCATTACGGAATGCACTGTCAAAGGACTGGCCAGCTGGCAACTTCTGGAAGCGGCCTTCAGGTACGACGATTTGGTCTTGCTAGCGCCTGTGGTATTATAGTTTAGCTCTTGCATCTACTCGTTACTTTCAACTGAGGCCCTAAGCTGCGACAGCAACTGCTTTTGAAGTATCTGGCATAGGTAAAACAAGGGCAAAGAAGGTTATGCGTTAGAGTTTTGTCTTCGTGTTTTGTGGTAGGCAAGAAGGAATAAAATGCATGAACAGATGCATCGACAATGCTGCAGCAGGAATGGCTCTTGAAGCACCTGGGGTAGGTAAAAAGGACATATAGGCTTCCATGTTCGCATTAGGTGCAAATGAAGCCATAAACAGCTCCTTCCCAGGCCTACGTGCAGCAGGCCCCCCTCCCTGCCACCCCTCTTCCCAATCCATCTACCCCATCCCAGGCTCATCTGCAGCAGGTTCCCCTCCCTCCCCCCCTCACCTCCTCCCCCCTCCTCGCCATCACCCCCCCCTCCCCCCCCTCCAAGGCTTACCCACAGCAGGCTCCCCTCCGTCCCTCGCCCTCCCCCTTCCCCCCCTCCCCCCCACCTGCAGCAGGCTCCCCTCCGTCCCTCGCCCTCCCCCTTCCCCCCCTCCCCCCCACCTGCAGCAGGCTCCCCTCCGTCCCTCGCCCTCCCCCTTCCCCCCCTCCCCCCCACCTACAGCAGGCTCCCCTCCGTCCCTCGCCCTCCCCCTTCCCCCCCTCCCCCCCACCTGCAGCAGGCTCCCCTCCGTCCCTCGCCCTCGCTCTCCCCCTCATCCCCTCCCCTTCATCCCCTCCCCTCCCATCCTGCCGCCCTCTCCCCCCCGTACCCTCCATCGGCCCTCCTCCCCTCCTTCCCCTCCCCTCCCCTTCCCTCCCTGCCCCCCACCCTCACCTCCCTCCATCGGCCCTCTTCCCCTCCTCCCCCCTCCCCTCCCCGCCACCCCCACCCCGCCAGCCCCGCACCCCTACCTGCAGCACCCTCCCCTCCCTCCCTCCCGCCCTCCCCCCCCCCATGCCCCATGCCCCCCCCCCCCGGACCCAGGCCTACCTGCAGCAGGTTGAGCAGCTGCCCCCCAGTCTGCAAAGCTGGCCTCAGCAATGCCGCCGCCGCTCCTCCCATCAAAGCACAAAACGCCACCTGCGCCTTCTCCCCCAACCGCTTCCCCACCACTTCCCCATGCGACCTAACCCCTAACACCACCTGCTCATTAGCTAAAGCCGGGAGGACCTTCTGCTGTAGCTGCTGCAGCAGCTGCTGTAGCAGAGATGCTACTGCCGGAAGATGGTGCTTGTCCAATGTTACAGAGAACAGCAATGTGAGGGTCTCTGAAGCTGCTGCGTTGGTTTCGGGGTGGAGCAGGGCTTGCGAAAGGGCATCTAGAGCATCTGGTCGCGTTTCTAATCCAGCTGGCGCTGCTCCCAGCTCGCACCATCTGCTTATAGTTTGGCATGCTAAGTTGGTCAAACGTGGGTGGTTGGTGGTCAACGCGCTGCATGCTACTGCTGCTACTAGAGTTGACTGCTTCAGTGCATCTGCTACAGCTGCTCTCCGGTCAGCATGTACTGATATCTGCTTTGAAGCTGCTGCTTCTGCTACTGCTGCCCAGCAATACAGTATAGTTGCTACAGCTAAGGGCTCCAGGGGTTGTAGCTGCTGCTCCTGGTGCTGCTGTACCTGCTGCTGCTCTAGCTCTTGGTGGAACTGCTGCTGCTGCTGCTGCTGCTGCTGCTGGTGGTGGTGCTGCTGCTGCTGCACCTGCTGCTCTAGCTGTTGCTGAACATGCTGCTGCTGCTGGTTGTGGTTGTAATGGTGCTGCTGCTGCTGCTGTTGCTGGTGCTGCTGCTGCACCTGTTGCTCTAGCTGTTGCTGGAACTGCTGCTGCTGCTGCTGGTGGTTGTGGTGTTGCTGCTGTTGCTGCTGGTGGTGCTGCTGCTGCACCTGCTGCTCTAGCTGTTGCTGAACATGCTGCTGCTGCTGCTGCTGTTGTTGCTGGTAGTGGTTGTGGTGTCCTTGCAGGGTGTTGCTTGGCAGCAGTACTTGCTGAGTCTGGAGGGTTTGAGATTGAGTAAGCACTGATTGAATGCTCCCTAGGAGAGTTGCTGGGGGAATGCTGAGCGCTCGTACTGCTAGCGCTCCTACTGCTGCTGCCAATTGACTTGCAAGGACCCTGAGGGGAGGAGAGGAGCGGACCATGCAGCAATATTAGTATGCGAGAAAGACAAGCAAGGGATTTGGCTTGAATGGGGCTCTTCATGCAAGCAAGAGGTGCAGGACAACTTTCATGAAAGGAACTACTTGGCAAGCTGCAGACAACAATCTGCTCCATCAATGCAGTGGGAGCAGATGTGGTTAGATTCTTATGTGAGGAAGACAAGCACAGGCCATGGCTTGGGTAAAGATCTTCATGCAAGCCGAAGAGGTTTACGACAACTTCCACTGGAAGAAACTAGTTGAAAAGGACGAATAAATGCAAGAGCTAAACCACCATCCGAAAGGCGAAATCGAGACCGAAGCGTCGTACCTGAATGCCACCTCCGAAAGTTGCCAGCTGGCCAATCCTCCGACACCACGTAATCCCCACTCAAAAGCAAGCGCCGAACTCTACGAATTACATTCTCCAGCATACTATACACAAAATGCAATGCTGAGCTAATGAGAGAGAGGGTTGGAAGAAACTAGTTGGCAAGCTGCAGACAACAATCTGCTCTTGCAGCTGCACAAACTAACATCTTATTACCACACACGGGAAGCATTCCTCTGCTATCAGCTCTGATGGTTTGCAGCCAGTAATGAGCCCTTGGCATCTTGCATGCAGATAACCATGCCAAGTTAAATGACGCCTCTATGAAAACGAACGGGTGCAGATGCGGCAAATTACATTCCGCGGTTTCTTGTACCATTCCATCGTACCCACCATTGCTGCATTTGGATGACAGACTGCACACGAGCCACAAGTTGTACCAAGAGGTCAGGTACGAGACGAGCATCGAGCACATCCTGCAGGGTAAAAGCCCCGTGATACTAACTTACGACGGCACTGTAATGCGGTGAACCATTGCGGTGGCTGAGTGCTCTCAGAATACCTGATGTTTCTGGCACGCAGTCTTCAGCGTGTTGCAAGCGAACCACTGCTCGTGTTCATGGGGCTGGGGAGCGTCCAAAAGCTGCAGGCACGCACTCCAGCATGCTGGGCTGCTCCTAAACCTGTTCAGCCAGGTGTCAGCTGAGCGCCTCTGTACACTGCAATCGACCGACCCATCTAGAGGTTAGAGGTTAGCCCCTTAGGCGGGCGGTACTGCGGCACCATGTCAGTGAACATAAGGCCCTTGTCACCTTTCTGCACTGTTAAAAAGGGTATGTATAGCCTGTCGTAACTGCTTCAACTGGCCTATTGATTCAAGGGTTGCATCCACACCCAGATGCATAAGGATATTGCACATGGGCATCACATGCCTCATAGGGCAGTGGCCATTTGAGCATCTAGACGGTCTGCTACATGCTTCATTGTACTGGCGGGTGCCCTCCCCAGTTGATGATGCATAATAGCACAAAGTTAGCTGTCAAATTGTACGGCAGGCGGTACCAAGTGTGGCTGGTTACACCCACCGCTGGGCCCCCGAACGATCTTTGCACCAACGAGATAATACGTTCGGGTCTTTTACATTGAATCACTAGGTTGCCGCCTTTTTGTCTGTTTGAAACTAAGCACAGCACGCAGCCGAGCCTCTAGCCGGATCCGTAGGTACCCAACCCGTACCGGTGTACGTCACTCAGACACGTAACAATGTAAGAATCAATCAGGGCGGGTTACTGCCGCGTTGGACCCTCTCTAATTAAGTGGCCTATTGCAGCGCACTGTATGCACTCACGTCATACATGCATTCATATGTAAACTGAGGGACATGCTCATACTGCTCATTTCGGCGGCTTGCGGCATACTGTAGAGTCGAAATGGGCCGGCCTGGCATACATCGGCTAGCGGCAAGGGATAGGGTGGGCTGGTGGCAGCCACTGACTGTATGATCCTTGGACAGGAACTACTTGAGTATGCCGTTGGAGCCTACGTTGACTTTTTGTGGTTGCCCCCACCGGCGCCCCGCTTTCAAGGGGACCATTTGGTAATGGTAATGGTACGTAGACTCTATCTGCCCGTTGCATGGACACAGACATCATGCTTGATACATTCAACATGAATGGTTGAAAGAAGACAAGAGGGACACCATGGAGACATTTCAAACATCATGGAGACAAGGATAAGAAACCGGTTGGAGTAGTAATGCTTGGGTGCTGCACGCCGGCTCAGAGGGCTGTGCAGTGGTCTCTCTTAACACCTTAAATTTTTGTTTGTTTGTTTGTATAACAAACATCAAGGAGACAACATTGCCCACTACTGGCAGCCGGCCGGCTCAGTCACATGGCATCAAGACTACTCGTATGCCATCTGCGGCAGACTCTCTTTTGTAAGCACTTCAACAGCATGCCTCTCTCTTAGTGCTTGGCAATTAAAACCGCCCTGATTAAATCATGCAACAGCCGCCCGTGATGGCCCTGACCCTCCTGCTGCTCCAGCCACAGCTGCTGTCCCTGCTCCGACCCGCATGCCTCCAGGCCGCCTTGCACTGCTTTGCACCTTATGGTAGGAGCTGTTCCAAGGACCCCCTTCCTTCGCGTAGTAATCCATAGGATAGGGTTCAACACTCGGCAGTGCCCCACTCCGTTGTTTGTCACTACTGCTGCAGCTGCAATCCCCACACCCACCCACACCAACATCAACCCTTGTACCCACCCCTTCTCCAGCAGCATCTGCATCTACTGATCCACTGCCTCTGCTGCTCGCTGGCCCACTTTCACCACCGCAAACCCTGTCCCTGCAGCCGCCGCAGCCGCTGCTGCTGCCAACCGTCCCTGCAACAGCCTCTGCACGACTGCTACTGCTGGTTGCGTTACCACCAACACCACCACCACCTCCTCCTGGTGCTGCTACTGCCCCCTCCCACCACCCAGGCACCTCCCCTAAAGCAATCAATCCCTCATAGGGCGTCAACGTCGGCCGGTCGAACCCCTCCCCCCAGTCTATCGACAGCCTAGGGCACGCTACCTGCACCCACGCCTCCACATGCCCCAATGCAGCTAGCTTCACTGGTGTAACTTCAGAGAGTAACACTGCAGTGACGTGACAGCCCTTGGCAGCAAGCTTGGCTTGGAGGGTGGACATGAGTTTGGGGTTTCCTTGACGGCCAAGGGTGCCTAGGACCACTCCCCAATGCTTGGCTGGGGCAGCTGCCAGGATGGCCTTTTTGCGAGCAGCACGCATACCTGCAGGAACACCAAAAGGCCAACGTTCAAGCTGATATAGGTTGGGAATGCCCTGCTGTTTGCCTAGGGGTGATGTAATTGTTACGCACACCGGGAAGCTTCAGCGCATGGGATTTTACACGCAAATCTACCTACAGGAACACCAAAAGTGCAATGTTCAAGCAATAATTGGACTGGTCAGCGGTACATTCGGTGTGAGGGTTTGGTCACTGGTGTCAGGCTCTTGCTTTAAACTTCTGGCTTAGGACAGGGACTGACATATATTGAAGGAATCGACCTTCCTATGGGCAGCACAGGAACACCCAACAGACAACATTCATTGAGACTGAACCCTTTGCCAACCAGGGTGTGGTTTATGGAGCGGGGCGATGCCGTGAACTGCAGCTGGAAATCCCTATATGTTCCATTGTGGGCAAGTATGGACGATTGCCTAGCATTGTGGAAAGCTTCCAGAGCGATTTGCATGACCTCCCCCAACATGAAATTGAACACATGGTTGGCCACACACACTAAAGAACTGGTTTTAGGTATACGTCCTAAAGCCAGAGCCATGCTGCCAAAAGCTGTGAAGTTGTTGCACAATAACCCCCTAACAAACACCTGTTTGTTCCACCTCGCTGTTTTGCAAAAGCTTGAGGTGCGGGGCCTATGGCATTTTTTACTCTGGCACATCGCAAATTCAAGATTCACAGATCTAACAAACAAAAAGGACCCCAATCACCCAATTGTCCATGTGCCTCCATGATCATGGATCCCCCCATGCTAAAGGTCTAAGACCCAAGACATATGAGGATGGGTATGGCTCCGAGGGACATAGCCATAAGAGAATGGCTCAATTCAGGATAGAACTGAGACCAGCTGGGCTGGCGAACGTTCGATTCCTGCGACTGTAATGTCACTTTCTGTTCCAACTTAGAAATACAAAACATAAGAGAATGGCTATGCAGCTCCGCCCCTCTAGCTGTGTCCTAGAGGTATCTTAACACAGCCTTCAGCCCATCAGCCATTGTAATGTGTTGCCCCCTGACTCACCGACTTGGTCGTAGGTCTCAGCGATCAGTTCCCGTGGGTAGGGGTCGTATCTGTAAGCTGGTAATGTTGGGTTGGCAATCATCATGGCTTCTAAATGGAACCTCCCATCAGCAACAAAGATGAGCGCATCTGCTTGATCATTGATGACTGGGGCTGTGCAGCCCAGAACCTCACCTGAACAAACAGCAGCAGCAGCAACAGCAGGAGCAGGGTCATTCAAGCATTCAGGAGTAGAACATAGACTTGCAATGGTGCCCATAATGAATGAGATATAGCAGTGATGTGAGTGTGCCATGATGAGCTGTGACCACATCAATAGTGCACGTGGCATTCCTGGCAGCATCCCAAAGCAGCAGAGCAAGTGACACGCAAAATCCACCATGCCCCTGGCAAACATTCCATGACCGTCACTTTCTTCTGCAATGATGCTGGTCTTTCACACGCTACATCTGTAATAAGACGGAACCATGGCCCCATGCCCTCAAACATGTGCCATGGCTTGCAATTACTCACCTGGTGAGAGGGGCCTGCACTTTGGGATGGTCAGGTGCCCTATACCCTACCCCCTAACCCCTAAACCCCAATCCTAAACCTCAACCCTTGCTCACCTGGTGACATGGCCTGCACTTTGGGATGCCCAGGGGCCCTCAACCCTCAACCCTCAACCCTCAACCCAAAAACTTAAAGCCAACCGTAAACCCTCAACTAAACCCTTGCTCACCTGGTGACAGGGGTCTGCACTTTGGGATGGCCAGCGAAGGATAGTTTTTGCTCAACCGCAGCTTTGCGAGCTGAATTGCAGAGCTGAACTGAATAGTTCCAGCCAGAACAAGCTGAGTTCCCGGTGTGAAGTTCAACTTCACTGTGTCCACTAAATGGTCCACATCTATCTGTATGTCCACAAAGACGTAGAGACATGGCAGGGTGGTGATATCCACAGGGACAAGGCAGGAGTGGCCGTAATGGACAAGGAATTCCGCTCCGAGTGCGGCTGCGCTGAAATCATCGATACAACAAGCGCCGTAGGTTACATCTCCCATGATGAAACAATGATCCACACCTGGAGCAGGCATAGCAATGACTTAGCTGGGAAGTTAAGGTTTTGAAGGGGAGAAGCCCCAACGGCTACAACGCTGGTTGCAGAAGACGCTGTGATTGCAGCCCATGTGTATAACTACCTAGATGGCGCAAGTACGCAACTGCTGCTGACTCTCCGATCAGCATTTTGCCAGGGACAGGTGTGACATGGCTACTGTTGGTGTTTCTGCTAATGCTGATGCTCATACTCTTCATGCAATTGTTGACAGCTGCTCTTACTGCCAGAGCGATTACTCCAACTGCTGTTACTGATGGTGACAGTCATTACAGCAAACAAGAGGGGACTCGGCCAATTCTGGCCACCAATGTTCCCTCAAACTACTGTAGCTACTTCTACTGCCATTGCAGTGCTACTGCCACTGCTGGTTGCCTCTGTTCAAATCCTACTGCCGACCTTTAAGTTAGTGGAGCTGCTGCTGCTTCGTGTTTTCACCTGCAAATTCCTCTATGATGTCGGATATCGTACAAGCGTACAAGAGAAGGCCCTCCGGAAACTGGAGAGCTACCCGCTTCGCCCCCGCTTGCTGTATGCGCCATATAGTCTTGTGTATCTCAAAGTTGTAGTTGGCAGGTAGGACTGACATTGCCGCGTTCAAGGCTGCATTGTTCAGGAGCTCGTCAGGGACCTGCTGCCGGATGAACCGCTTCACGGGGGGTGGAGATGGCCGCGGTTGGTCGGCGGTGGGGTGAGGTACTAGGGCGCCTGAAGCATGCAAGGCTGTAGGTAAATGTTTGAACTACGCTGCAACTCCCCACGTGTACTGGGCTGGAGCGTTTGCGACGGACCAGTGGTGCCACGGATGGCCGAAAATGTGACTGGCTCCTCCTCCATGCCCGTCTGGGACAACTTAGGGCCCTTCCAACTTTCTAGGAGGTCCTAGTGAGTACCAGAAGTGTACCGAAGGCAAGACTCGTGTTTTGTTGAGGATTTGCAGCGTGTAAGGTGGCAGGTTATATGAGCAGATCGTCTAAGGATAGCCACCGAGCGATGACCAATGAACATACGCGATAGGCATTGCTTTCATCTTCGTCTACACCGTTGTAGTCGCTGCTTGAATGATAGCATATCAGCAGAAGGATTGTCCTGCCTAGCCGTACAACTGTGCTCCGCAGCGAGTGACATGAAGGAAACCCTAGTGAGTGCCCACGTGACAACGTGCTCGGCCTGGCTGCGCAGCTTAGGCTATACTCCAAGCAGTTTACACAGCATGACAGGCCCCAATACGTGTTACAGACGTACCCTTGCTTGACCGCTAGCTTCGCAGTCAGTGTAGCGCAGACAGACAAGCATGTCTGCTGGGCTTGCTGCTGGCCTGCCCGGGCTCCAAGCCCAGGGCGGGTTCTCCCACAAGCGGCTTTGTAGCAATGTGAACGCAGCAAAGACAAATCGTGTCGTGTTTACCTCTAGGATGCAACCCCAGCGGTGTACCCCTGGTCGACGTGCAGGATGTCGATCTGTTGTCGTGAAGGCCGCAGCGGCAGCATCCCTAGCTTCAGTAAACGGCAACAAGCTACCCTGGCAGGCCGCGATGGACGATGTCAAGAAAAGGACCGATATCAAATCCATCATGATCATTGGAGCTGGGCCTATTGTCATCGGCCAGGTGATGCAGCGCAGCGGTTGTGATATATAGCTTTAGAACGTGCGGCCACATGACGCCCATGGTACCTCGTAGGCCTGTGAGTTTGACTACTCCGGAACCCAGGCATGCAAGTCCCTGAGGTATGCAGACCGGTTCTACGAAAAGTCCTCAAACAGGAGTCACCGTAACGCCGCGAAATAACCTCGCGTATTCTTTTCGCAGGCAAGAGGGCTACAAGGTCATCCTGCTCAACTCGAACCCGGTACGCGTTTGCAGCGCTCTCACGTCGGCCTTTTCGCAACCCACCAGCACTCGTCTGGGTCGGTCGAAGCTGTAGACACTGGGGCTTGACCAAATGTATGCCATGCCATCTTACATTCATCTCGTGTTACACGATGTAAATTCGTGCCGTCTCTGCTTCCGCCACAGGCTACCATCATGACAGACCCCGGAATGGCTGATCGTACCTACGTGGGCCCCATGACCCCTGAGCTGGTGGAACAGATCCTTGAGAAGGTGAGCAGCTCCTGGTGCTGTTGCAAAGCCCTTGCACCCCACGTGCAGCACAGCCTTATAGATGCTTAGAGGCAAAGCCCCTTGGCCTGGGGGCATGTGAAGTCCTGTCTGTTAAGCTTAGACATTGCGATCTTGGGGGCAAGTTTCTTCAACCGTTCCCAACCAATGCAAAACCATCTCCTGCTCACGCTGATACCCCATCACTAAGGGGTTCAGGCACAGCACCCGAGTGGTTCTGTTACCAGGGATTTTTGGTTGAATGCAACAGCAGGCATCGCCACGCCCAACGGCATGCTTTGGTGGAGATCATCCAGAGCAGTGCACACATCCAGCTCAATACAGTTCTTGTACACAGCACAGCAAGTAGTTGTGCTGGTCAGTCCATATGCTTAGCCCCTTAGCAGCACTGGATATTCATCAGCTACTTTTAAGGTCTGTAAGCAGGCCGTGGCTTGTATTTCAGAATTCAACAAAGTGTGATCAGCAGCCTCGTGTGTATGGCCTAGCTTTGTTTGGCCATTGACATAACTGGTGTTGTGTCTTTTGATAGATTGCAGTACTGTAGTTCTCACCTCAGCTAACGTATTACTTTCAGATTACAGGTCATCATAGATCTGCCTACCTGGGATGGTTGGAAACCAATGAGGGAATGGAAAGGCTGGTTCCGTGTAACTGCCTGTTTCTGTTCCACGTCGGTTTTTTTGTTGAACAACTCCAGGTGCAGGGCCTATGGTACTTTTTGGTGTGGCATATCATGAAATGTAATCATAACTGTCTGCCCGGCATTGTTGCTGTTCACAGGAACGCCCAGATGCCATCTTGCCTACAATGGGTGGCCAGACAGGGCTGAACTTGGCAAAGAACTTGGCAGAATCAGGCATCCTGGACAAGTATGGCGTGGAGCTCATTGGAGCTAAGCTGCCATCCATTGATAGGGCGGAAGACAGAGAGCTGTTCAAACAGGTGGGTGCGGGTTTTGTTATCATGGAGACGTCTTGCAATATGGCATAGCAAAAGTGCCCCTTGGGCCCTGCACAAAGCAGGTGAGTAGAAGGGAATATTGAAAGAAGAAAGATAATAAGCGAAAAGCAAAGAAGGTGCTATGTGCTAAGCTGCCATCCATTGACAGGGCGAACAGAGAGCTGTTCAAGCAGGTGGGTCAGTGTGGATGTCCACAGAACAAAGAGCATAATAATTCATGATTTGCCATAGCAAGAGTGCCATCGGGCCTGCAGATAATCTTGTCCAGGAAACAACAGCAAGGTGGAATATATAAACTAACTGCACAGTAGGTGCAGTGGCCAAGGGGCCTTCCATTCATAGGGCAGAAGACAGAGAGCTGTTCAAACAGGTGGGTGTGAGAACTGACCAACGCTTAGGATGAATGCAAGGTAGAGGGGCTTGGTAGGACAAAGTATGTTGGCTTTAGGGCAGGAAAAAGCCATGGACTCCTCCGCTGCTGAAGGTGCCTGGAGTAATTGCTGTGGCTGCGGCAGCACTCAGGGATCTGATTAGAGGGAAGGCGACAAAAGCAGCAGCATTGGCAATGGAGGGAATAGCAGCACTATCTTTATTATATGTTATATATAGTCCACCTCGCTGTTTTTTGTGACAGCTTGAGGTGCAGGGCCTACGGCACTTTTGCTATGGCATGTCATGAAATGTGATAGCAGCAGCACTCACACACGGAACCCGCAGTAAAGACATCAAATGGCATACGGCAGTCATCTTGGCTCTGCTGCTGTATGAGTTTTGTGTGTGGGCAAGTCCACCAATGTTTATGTAGCTTCCTGATTGTGATCAGGAGCCTTGTGTCTATGGGGTGGGCTTGTTTGGCCATTGCCATGGCTGGTTCTGCATGCCATTGGATGGTAAGGGGTTCATCTTGTTTCTGGTGCTGTCTGCATGCTGACATGCGACCTTTATGCTGCTCTCTCTTTTCCCCAGGCCATGAAGTGCTTGGGTCTGAAGACGCTCCCTCCGGCATTGTTCATACCTTGCCTTGCAGTTCCACTAATTGGTTGATACAACAGTGATCTGGTCTCTCTTGCTGTGTGTGTCAACATGCGGTTTCTGATTGCAATTCTCACACAGGCCATGCAAGGCCCTAAACCCTAGCATAGGGTCCATGCTGACATGCTCCCTTTGTGCTGCTGTATTCTCCCCCAGGCCATGAAGCGCATTGGTATGAAGACGCCTTCCCTTGCCTTTTATAACATATTGTTATGGCAATGAACCCTTCCCATTATGCTGTCTGCATGCCAACATGCTTTCTTTGCGCTGCTCTGCTGTGCTATTCTGCCCCAGGTCATGCAAGGCCCTAAACCCTTAAACCGTGATCTTTTAAACCCTAGAACAGTGCTTATGCTGACATGCTCCATTTATTCTGCTCAATCCTTCCCCCAGGCCATGAAGCGCATTGGTCTGAAGACCCCTCCGTCCAGCACCTGCAGCACCCTAAACCCTTAAACCATAGATTCTTAAACCCTAGCATGGTGTCCATGCTGACATGCTCCCTTTATGCTGCTCTATTCTCCCTCAATGAAGGCCATGAAGCGCATTGGTCTGAAGACGCCTCCCTCAGGCACTTGCAGTACCCTGGAAGAGGCCATGGCGGTTGCACATGAGATTGGGAGGTTCCCCCTCATCATTCGCCCTGCCTTCACTCTGGGTGGTACTGGTGGTGGCATTGCGTATAATGTGGACGAGTTTAAGGAGATTGTTTTGGGCGGGCTGGATGCTTCCATGACAGATCAGGTGAGAGGCGGGTTAGTGGTTTAGGTTCTTAGGGTTCTAGGGGTTGGGGTTTTTGGGGGCGTTGGGTAGGCAATAAGGTGGGGCTGGATGCTTCCATGACAGACCAGGTGAGAAAGGCGGGTTAGTGGTTTAGGTTCTTAGGGTTCTGGGGGTTGGCGTTTTTGGGGGCGTTGGGTAGGCAATCTGGTGGGGCTGGATGCGTTACATGACAGATCAGGTGAGAGGCGGGTTAGTGGTTTAGGATCTTAGGGTTCTGGGGGTTGGGGTTATTGGGGGCTTTGGGTAGGCAATAAGGTGGGGCTGGATGCTTCCATGACAGACCAGGTGAGAAAGGCGGGTTAGTGGTTTAGGTTCTTAGGGTTCTGGGGGTTGGCGTTTTTGGGGGCGTTGGGTAGGCAATCTGGTGGGGCTGGATGATTTACATGACAGACCAGGTGAGAGGCGGGTTAGTGGTTTAGGTTCTTAGGGTTCTAGGGGTTGGGGTTTTTGGGGGCGTTGGGTAGGCAATAAGGTGGGGCTGGATGCGTTACATGACAGATCACGTGAGAGGCGGGTTAGTGGTTTAGGATCTTAGGGTTCTGGGGGTTGGGGTTATTGGGGGCTTTGGGTAGGCAATAAGGTGGGGCTGGATGCTTTACATGTCCGGCTTGCTTTCTGTTAACAGCGTGTGTCAACGCTGGGTGTAGTGCAACGTGCCCCCCTTGCCAGATGCTAGTGTTAGAGCTCTCTTGTTGTGGGATCTCTTGATTTGGTATCCTTCAGGCATCTCCTGATCTCTTGTTTTCCTTAAACTGAAACTGTACACCCTAAATTGCTTTCTCGATGGTGTTGGCATAGCTGGTCTTGCATTTTGATTGATTGGTGTTGCCGCTGCCGCCCGCTGCTGCTGCTCGTGCCGCTAAATTCTGGTTGAGCAGTCTCTCGTTGGCTGGAAGGAGTACGGATTGTACGTTATTTTAATTGGCATCTTCAAGAACATTCCCCTACCACCTCAACTGCTCCCTTCTCTTCTACCTTCTTTACTCCCTTCTTCATGCGTAAACCTTGAACTACCTTCTCTCTTAACCTAGTATGTTGCTGTTGCTGCTGCTGCTGCTCCTGCCATAGGTCCTGGTGGAGCAGTCTCTTATCGGCTGGAAGGAGTACGAGCTCGAGGTTATGCGCGACCTCAACGACAACTGCATGATAGTGTGCTCCATCGAGAACGTAGACCCCATGGGGGTACACACCGGTGACTCTATTACCGTGGCACCCGCTCAAACCCTGACTGATAAGGAGTACCAGCGGCTTAGGGATGCGTCTCTCGCTATCATTAGGGAGATGGGGGTGGAGTGTGGAGGCAGCAATGTGCAGATGTGCGTGAACCCAGACGATGGTAAGGAGGACAGGAAGCTTGCTATTGGGAATCAGTGCGTTCTGTAGGAAGCAGCAAAGCATACTCTGATCAGTTTTGCCGATGGCAGTAGCAGCAGCAGCTGCCGACTCAGTCACTAAAGAGCAGAGATGACTACCTCATTGGCCAGTGGTTCGGTCTACTCGTGTACCAAGTAGAGGCTGGGCTGCTGTGGTCATTTGAGGGTTTATATGTGTGGGGTTAAAGCATGGGCCAGAGGCAAATGTACCTAGTAGTAGCGTTTTCTGAAACTTGTAGACCATACCGGAGCATGGTTCCATTCAGGGCATTGACCAGACCCGGAGGATGTAACCCCTGGCGCACTTGGAGCCCCATGTGTGCTTTGAAGCATACGTCTGTTTCAAAGATGTGCTTGTGGGTAACCCCCTTGTGCAGAGCTTCACTGAGGCATCAAAAAGATTGGCCAGGCTACATGTATCCAATTATTACGCACATCTCAAAAGTCTATCAAAGCGCTTGGTTCCTCTTCTTTGCAACCAGCCATTCCTTCGAATTACATACAATAAAAGCCATTGTGCCCTCACCAAACTCTCACTAAACCCTCACTAAACACTAAACCCCAAACTCATAAAACCCTCACTAAACCCCGTTATGCCCCCACCAACCCTCACTAAGCCCTGATGTGTGTCTCTTAGGTGAGATGATGATCATTGAGATGAACCCTCGTGTCTCCCGCTCCTCTGCCCTGGCTTCCAAGGCCACTGGATTCCCCATTGCTAAGATGGCTGCAAAGCTGGCTGTGGGCTATACCTTGGATCAGATTGCTAATGACATCACACAGAAGACACCTGCCTCCTTTGAGCCTAGCATTGATTACATTGTGACTAAGATCCCCAAGTTTGCTTTTGAGAAGTTCCCTGGCAGCAAACCTGAGCTGTCCACCATGGTAAGGGAGCATGAGATGGAGCTATGTGGGGGCAGCAGCATTTGCTGTAGCAGCAGTAGCAGAGAGTGCAGCAGTAGCAGTATTAGGGGCAGCAACAGCATGTAAGGGAGCATGGGGATGGAGCTATGTGGGGACTGTCGGGGTTGCAGTAGAGGAGTAGAGTTGGGGTGCAGCAGCAGCAGTAGCAGGGGCGGCCACAGCAGCAGGAATAGCAGCAGCAGCAGGAGGAGCAGCAGTAGCAGCAGCAGGAGGAGTACCAGGAGTAGCAGCAGTAGTAGGAATTGCAGCAGCAGTGC
This sequence comes from Pseudopediastrum boryanum, assembly GCA_963556185.1. Lineage (NCBI taxonomy): Eukaryota > Viridiplantae > Chlorophyta > Chlorophyceae > Sphaeropleales > Hydrodictyaceae > Pseudopediastrum > Pseudopediastrum boryanum. Next base: position 7,755,475 of record OY744505.1, read on the forward strand.
AGTCAGCATGTGGATGTAGCTTTGCAGGCAGCAGCATTTCCAGTAACAGCAGAAGTAGCAGGGACTGCAGGAGCAGGAGGAATAGCAGCAGGAGGAACAGGAGCAGCAGCAGAAGGAGGAGGAGCAGGGAAAGAGGTGATACAGGCAGCAGCAGGGGGATTGCTGTAGCAGCAGGAGTACTGCTGGTTGAATCAGTACTAGAAGCAGCGGTTGTAGGTATCCTAATAACTGCCATGCAGGAGCGCCTGGATGCTGATATAATCGATCAATCAATCAAAATGCAAGACCATTATCATATATCATTATTATTGTTATTGTTATCATCATCATCATTATTATTATTATTAGATGCTGATATCCTGGTGACCATTATCTGAAGCAAGCAGTCATGCTTAGTAGCCTGCAGGAAACAGTTTATAGGCCCTGGTCTGGGGTGGGCTTTATTTGGTGGGCATGGTAGGAGGTAGAACTCACCTTGTGGTAGTATTGCCTCTTCTCCAATTGTACGCATGGCAAAAACCACAGGGTCCTATTAGTAAGAATTATGTGCTTGCATTGTGATGGCAAGAGTACAGTGGGTGTGGACTCTCTGAAAATTTTGAATTAAGTCATCCCTTCTTAATTTATTTATATTTATTCTGATTAAATTCTTTTATTATTTTAATTTATTTCAAGTTTTATTTGTTTCCTTCCTATATGTATGTTCTCTTCTCATATCCTGCGTAATGTGCAACATAATGTGTTGCTCTTTCCTTGAAAGCATATCAGATCTACTTCGGGCCCTTAAGCTGACCTTTCTCTTATCTGCCCTTTCAAATCCGTCCCCCTTTCAGATGAAGTCTGTGGGTGAGGTCATGGCTCATGGGCCAACTTGAAAAAATCTTCTTTTGTCACTTCCAACCCTGGACCACATTTTCCAGACCTTACCTCCATTTTTCTTTTCCTTTTTCCCTTACAGATGAAGTCAGTAGGTGAAGTGATGGCTATGGGTCGCACCTGGATTGAGTCTCTGCAGAAGGCGCTGCGTGGTATGGAGGCTGGTCTGGATGGCTGGGCCCTACCCAGGGGATATAAGCGCCTTCCTAAGGACCAGCTGCTATACAACCTGCGTGTGCCAAACCCAGACAGGATGATTTACCTGAAGCAGGTACGATTGATTGATTTACCTAAAGCAGGTACGATTGATTGCCCTGCCTTTTCCAAAACATGCTGGGCCTATGGATGGTCTTAAGAGGTTTGACATGTCTGCAATAGGCCTGCCTCAGTTAGCTGCCTTTAATTTCCGATTCCATGCTGCTTGGTTCAGTCTAGGGTTTAGGGTTTAGGGCCTAGGGGGGGTTTAGGGTTTGGGGGGGTTTATGGCATGGACTTTGGTTGGCTCTGTTGCACATCCCAAGTGCCTTGAGCACATGGCCAGCTGCGCTGCCCGAAAGACAATGAGCAAAAGCAGGAGCGAAATCATAGTACCACAGGCGCTAGCGAACCCTGTGAGTTCATCTCCAGGACCTTGCCTCCCTTTTTCGCATCATTCTGACCTACTGTTGTAACCTGTACCCAACCTGGGGCGCTATCTCATGGTTGTTTGATCCTCTGAAGTCTGACTTTGGCTTCAAACACAAGTCCTGTCTTCTTCGTTGATTCCTTGTTGGTTGTTGCTGGAAAGTCAACGCTAACTGCTGCTGCTGTTGCTGTTGCTTTGGTTGCCCTTAGGCTTTTCAGGAGGGCCACAGCGTTGATGAGCTGTTTGAATTGACCAAGATTGACCGCTGGTGGTTGGTACAGCTTGAAGAGCTGCACAACATGGATTGCTGGTTAGCCACTCAGAAGCTGGATGATCTCAGCAAGGAAGAGATGCAGGAGCTGAAGTCGCGGGGGTTCAGTGATGCCCAGATCGCACGGACAGTGGGTAAGTAGGGTTCTGAGCATTACATGATGCCTGCTGCTTTTGTACTGTTGAAATCTAACCTGAAACATTTTTTATTTTTTTGTTTTCCCCCTTTTTTTCCCCCTTTTTTTCCCCCTTTTTTCCCCCCTTTTTTCCCCCCCTTTCCTGAAATTGCACCCCCCCCCTTTCTCCCCTTTCCCACAGGCAGTACCATGATGGAAGTACGTGCCACACGCAAGGCCCTGGGAGTGATCCCTAGCTACAAGCGTGTGGACACCTGTGCTGCTGAGTTTGATGCTGACACACCTTACATGTATAGCTGCTACGATGGGGACTGTGAGGTGGCACCTACGAACAACAGGAAGGTGCTCATCCTGGGAGGAGGGCCTAACAGGATTGGCCAGGGTATTGAGTTTGACTACTGCTGTTGTCATGCTTCCTTTGCACTAAGGTGAGGGGGGGGGGCTGTTTGTGTTGTGCGGGGGGTGGATGGTGAGGGGAGAGGGCTGGTATTTGTTGTCGTCGTATCCGTACCCTGGTGTGTTTGGTCGGTCCGACCTAGCAGCCCTTTTGCAGTTGCCACACCTTGGATGTTTGTATGTATGTATGTAGGTAGGTAGGGCTTAAGGGTTAGAAAGTAGTATGCTGGGAAATATGGCAATTGGGTTTCAGTTTGATTACTGCTGTTGTCATGCTCCCTTTGCGCTGAGGTGGGTGGGGGGCTCGGTGGTGGGGTACACACATAAAACAGAGGATTATGATAGGCAACGGATCTTGACCAGACATGACAGGATTCGTGTGGTTTTTGTTAGGTTGTAGCATCATGTAAATCCAACAAGTTACGCCAGGAGATATGTCCTGCCACATTAGGCGTGGATAGTGACTCCAAATTTCACAGCATAGTCAATCAGCAATTAGAGACAATCAGTGCTAATTCATCCTTTCTGTCCCTTGCTCTTTATTCTTCAGGGATGAGGGTTTTGAGACCATTATGATGAACTGCAACCCTGAGACTGTGTCCACTGATTATGACACCAGCAGCAGGCTGTACTTTGAGCCCATCACCGTGGAAGATGTGCTCAACGTCATTGACAAGTGAGTGTCATGAGTAATGTTATTGTTATCGGAATCAAAGATGTCCTATAGCAAGCTGGCGTATATGCGAGACCCTGCTTTTCTTGTGGCGTCACTCTCCCCTGCTTTGATTACCTGTACCAACTCCCAGCTGCCGTATATGCGAGGCACGTGAGTAGAGGGCTGCTGCTGAGACTTGCCTTGCAGCTCTTATGTTTGATGCTGGACCCTAGATATGGTATTTCTCCCTTGGAGCTTCAGCCTCACGAATACTTACTCATGTAGAAGGCCTGCCCCCAAACCTCTTCATTGACTCCCTCATCCATGTTTTGTTGGACAGCATGGCTTAGATTGCTGTTCTGGTGCGATTACTGTCATGTGCAGTGTGGTGCAATCGTTTAGTCAACAGGGCCTTCAGTGGCTGGTATGACTTTTATGGGCCACTTTTGGACTTTCTATGGCACGTTTTGCTATGGCATGTCTGGAAACGTAATAACACGGGCCACATTTCTGGGCCACTTCTCCAGACGGCCGTAGCATGCACAATGAGAGCAGCAAACCCATTGTGGCCATAGGACTGCAGTTCCTGTGACAGTATGGCCCTGCAAAGATTAAAATGCTAGTTTAGATTTTAGGGTTACTAGGGTTTAGCTTTAGGGACTAGGGTAACCCAAAAACCTGGACCCGTACTAATCACTTGTTATCACTGTGTGGTCTGCAGGGAGCGTCCCGAGGGCATCATTGTGCAGTTTGGCGGTCAAACCCCTCTGAAGATCAGCACAGCACTACAGAAAGCCCTGGATGACAACCCCATCCCTGCAGCTTCTGGTGGGTGCTGATGGGCTGAGCAGGCTGTGCCTTAATGCACCTAATATTCAATTTGTACTATTCTGTGCCCCACGTTTGTTGATTGATGGTAGGCGACAGAGTAGGCGCATCCAGACAGTTAGTTCCCAAATTAGTGTGCAGCAGTATGTTCACAAGGAGGGGCCCGTACCTTCTATTTGATGAACTCCCTGTTGTGTTGCAGAGGTTTTTTAATGTATTAGTAAACAGCTACCTTCGAATCGCCCATGTATGTATGCGTGGTATGGTAACCACATTCCCTTCCGCGTCTGTTGTCTGGTCTGACATATACAACGAAACACCAGTGAAAAGCAGAGTCTGTAGTGCTGGTTACAGTATCTATGGCTAGCTCTTTCTTCCTGTGCCCCCTCCTCGCTACAGACGATGGCAACGTGCAAATTCAGGGCACACAAGCAAATGCCATTTGGGTTTTTGGATTAATACACTCTCCATGACACAATTATCTGACCTAAAACACCATTTATGCCCCGCTGTGTTCCCCCCCCCCCCCCCTATATAGGCAACGGCAATTTGCGACTCTGTGGCACACAACCAGATGGCAATTGGTCTTGGAATACATCTCTATCAGAAACCATGTACCCAAACACTGCTTGTCCCCATTCTGCCTTACCCCTATGCGCAATTCTGGGGCACACAAGCAGACAACATCTTGGTTGTAAAAACACTCTAGCCTCTTTTCCAAAGCATGTCATCTAACTGTGCCTCTCTGTCTTACCTCCCATACAGGAAATGGCAATGTGCGCATTTGGGGCACACAACCAGATGCCATTGACGAGGCCGAGGACCGTGATAGATGGATGGCCCTCCTCACAAAGCTTGACATCAAGCAGCCA